>JAODAL010000653.1:0-287184 GCA_025379985.1 Phyllomedusa bahiana
TGCTAAAAGGGAATCACCAGAAAAGGGCACCTTAGGGGATACTTTTCTTCCTTGCACCAGAAGAGCACCAAATAGTAGTGGGGGGTGGAAGACGGTGGGGGAAAGACAAATTGTAGGGGATTCTAAAATTAAAAGGATAGAATAATTTCTCCCCAGACCGCCCAACCCCAAATGGTTGCTGTCTCATGGTGCCGGGGTTTGGGCGTTGGGGGGACCAGGTAAAAAAATTATGGAGGGGCTGGCGATGACCCCACTGTCGGGGTTCATTTGGGACCAATACAATCCCGTAGTGGGGGACCCAAAAGAATAATTTAAAAACTGGCTCAAACTAAAGGGGAAGGACCTCCAAAGGGTTGTGTTCTCGGAATACTTCCGGTGCCATGCGTACTCAGAAAGACGGGGAGCTCAGGATTAAATGCAGGGCTAAGTTTTGGGGAGGGCTTGGACTTTTAGAGCACTAGGCGTTCTTCATTGGGGTACAATCTGTTTTCTACAGAAAATAATCGGTGAGTGGAAGGGGAGTGGGAAGGGACAAACCAATGAAAAAGGAGATCCATGTTTGCAAACCCAGCATTGAAGATTGGGCCCAAACAAAATCTCAGGGACTATTCATCTAGAATGTGTAAATATAATCCCATGCCACCACTAAAGGTGTAATTAAATCCCATGCGTTACTAAAGGGTGAATGTATAATCACATGACGTCACTGAATGATGAGTATAGTCCCATTGTCTATGAATGAGTAATGATGATCCCATCCGTCTAAAAACTTTATAATAATCCCATACTGTTACTGAAAGTAATCGGAAAGGGAATTTAAAGTGTCTATTCACAAATGCCAGTATCTAGCAAGCAAAAGGGGGGGGGAGTTTAGTGCCAGTTCTAGAAAGCAACTGGTTATTTTGCTGAACGTGCTGAACTACCGCATGATTGGTTTTAAACCTTCAAGGTTTTACCATTTAGGAGACGGGGCAAACAGAAGGGGAGGGGGAATGTGTCTGTATTTTTGTAATAGGTGGAGTGATAAGGTTAATGTGTCTTATGATTGAAAAGAGTTTCATGTCTTATGCCCTTTTAAAACTGAAGTATACAGATATATTATATAGCCAAAAAGGGCTTACTAATCTCATTGAGGACCTATTATACTATACATTTCTTTTGGTCTATTCTTTCCACTGTCTGACCTTTTTTTTATCCCTGCTTTACTGCCAGTCTTTCAAAAGCTACCCCCCAATGCTCAGAGCTGATAAAATACATTCTTTTTAACTATTCTTAGGGCCCCCCCATGTATATACCCCAGAAAGTTCGAAGTCTCTTGATTGCTGCGATCTGCTTAAAAACTTCACTTAAAGGAGGGGTCTATTTTGGTCTTTCGACTTTTAAATGATGAAGCTGTCTACATAAAAAACCTGGCTTTGACACGGCAGCAGCTTTTGCTGGGGCCATCTGGCCCACACCTCTTCGGGTCATCGACAAAATGGGGGGGACATGATGTACAGGGGGTCCCCATTTCACTGGGGCACGAACATTCTCTGTAACATCTGTAAAATTTCAGCTAAGTATATTTTTTTTTTCCCTTTTTTTATGAATTTAAAACCCTTTCATTTTTTATATTTCTCTTCATTAAATTAATTACCCCCCCAGCTCCGGGCTCGTGCACTCCCGGCCGCTGCTGTACCAACCGCCCTCTAAGGGGGGCGCCGGCAGCTTCCCGGAAATTTTAAAGGGGCATTGGGGCCGGTAATTTGGTTTTTAACCCGGCCGCTGCCCCCTAATAAATTTCCCTCCCCCCCCGGCCTTTCCCCTTCCCGGATCAATTTGCGCCTTGTGCCGTAAAAAAAGGGGTTCCCGGTGGTTTTCCGCCCTATGGGTTTTCTGCCTCGTTGCTACGTCCTCCGACCCAAACCTCTGCCCCCTACTCTGACCTTTTGCTTGTCCACGACAAATTTAAACGTTTTCCGATTTGGTCCCCAACGTCTCACCTTTTGGCTGCCATCCAAGCAAGTCAGGGCCAGGGAAGGGGCCCTGGTGTTTTCCCCCCCGCAGCAAGTCCATCCCATTTTTGCGGGGGGTTTTGGTGAAATGGGGGGGTCTACTTAACTCCGCCCCCGGAAGGGGCTTACACCATCCGTTGGGGGTTCCGGATCCACTACCGTAACCAGTTAGACCCGGGCCCCAGGGGGGAAATCCCGCCAAGGGTGCCCCCTCCCCAGTGTCCCCGGGACCTGCCCCTTTCTGTAGCCCACCCAACAGTGAAACAGTTTGCGCAACGGGGCTGAACAGTTTACTCAGCCACTACTATGATGCAGCGGGTTCCTCGCCGACCAGCCCCCGCAAATGCCACCCGGGGAAAACCCTCCCCCCCGGGCAGCCCCGGGCAGCATCCGGGGGCCCCAAGGGGCTCAACCCTCTGTTATCTTCAATTACGATGGGGCCCCCGAAATTTGGCCAGGGGTTTCATAAAACCCAGTGCTCCATGCACACCCGAGCTAAAGGCCCGCCCCAATTTTTGGGACCGAGGCTTTTCAAAGGTGGCGTTTGTCGCAGTCTCCCCCTCCAGAAAGGCCCGGGTTTGGGGAAACCCCTTTCTCTGGGACAGGAATGATTCTATCAGGGTTGTCTGGGGTTTTTTCCCCCAAAGGTTTCCCGGAGCTTTTTTGGGGAACCACCCACGTCCGCCCACCCCCCCAAAAACCCCCCCCACCCCCCTGAACCTCATTCGGGGGAGAACCCTTAAAGTTGGAGACTATCCCGTCCATTCCAGCCCCTTTGGCCCCCTCAGAGTTAACCTGGAATGAGGGCCGCCCTCTGCGCCACATTTAAAAAGGGCCTACCCACCCTTTTCAAGGATGAAACGGGCAGCCAGGGGATCTTCGCCCTTTCCTTTTTGACCCTAAATTCATTTTGGCTACCTTTATAGATTTACTTTTTCCCCCGGGAGGCCAGGGGGAACCCCCAAAAAGGAACGCAATCCAGTGCGACCCCGCCCCGGGCCCGGGTTTCCAGAGGTCCCATTGCCACCCCCGGGGGAAGGGCCTTTGGGGAAAACCTAGGGCAAGGGACCGATTGGGTTTTGCCCAAAAAAGAGCTGTCCCCCCGCCGTGGGGAAAAATTTGGTCCCAAACTTTTGGGGGGGGTTGGGGCCCTTTTCCCAAAAAACCTGTTTTCGACGCCCTCACGTTCGGGAAACTCTCGCACATAGGACATGTTGGAGAGGGCGACCTAGGGGGTCCCCTCTTCTCCCCATGTCGACTACGCCAGTAGGGGGCCCACGCCCAAACACAGGACTCTCGTTCCGGGTCCCGGCCCTTTTTGGACCCCGGACCCGCCAGGAACTTATTCATATGTCTTTGGTGTCCTTTATCGTCGGGCCGACGGTCCCCGGGAAAAAAGCCCTCGTGATATCTTCTGTCCCGGTGGGGCCCCCTGAGACCCAATACAGTCCCGGGTACCGACCCCGGGTTTTTCTCCCCAAGCGGGGCCCTTACAAAAGGGAAAAAGGGTTCCGCCTTCTCCCGGAACTGCCCCCGTTTTTTTCCTCACAATCCTTTTGGGGACTCCCTTGGTTTGAAAACCCCATGGCCCTACCCCTCAACGGGAAAAGAAAAAAGGCGAATTTAAAGGGATTTTGGGGCCCTTTGATACCCGGAACTTCTCCCATGGGGGACACCTCCCCCAATCCCTTTCCCTTCCTCCCCCAGCCATTTTCCCCAAAGGGCCCCTCCCCGGCCCTCCCTGGGGAGATCAGGATTTTGGGCAGATGTTTTTTTCGGAGAAACCCGGGCTGAGTCGCTCCCCGGCCTAAATGGGGCCCTAGGACGCCCAATGACCTCCTCCCCGGGGTCCCATTTCCCCCCCGGGGTAGGGTTTTTATCCATTGTCGGCCCCTTGAAACTCGGGCCCCATGTGGGGCCCTTTAAAATACAAAAAAATTTTGCAAAAAAGGGCCTTTACCCGTAATTTCCTCTTTCCCCCTGCGGGTTTCCGGGTTTTTTTTTTTTTCCCTAGAAGGCCCAATCTCTTTCACCCCTGTATGGGATTCCCGGGCGGCCTTAAAAAAATTAGGGGAAAAACCGGAAACCCGTTCCCGAAAAATCTGGGAAAACAAATTCGCCCGGGGCTCCGGGGTGCCAAGTCTTTTTAAACTGGATCTAGGGGGCGAAATAATCTCATCAGGACCCAAAAAGGGGAGAGGGAGTGGAACAGGGCCCCTTAAAACACTCGGGAGGGGCACTTCGAATATTTGGTGTTTCCAAATTTGGCTTTGAAAACCCCCCCGGGCCCCGTTTTCCCAGGATTTTTGTAAAATTACACTTTAGGGCCCTTTCCCTCTACACTTGGGGTCAAAAATCAAATTTGGATGACATCCTGATATTCTCCCGGGGACCCAAAAGGACCCAAACCCCGCACGTTGGGCCCCAAGTACTGAGACACCCCCTTAGTAACCCTTGAAACCCCAAAACGGGAAAAAAATGCCTAACCAGTTTACCGTTCTTGGGCTAAATCGTCTCGGATAAAGGGGGTGCGATGGATCCACCCTAAAAAATTTTGCCGTTCTGCAGGGGGCCTCCCCTGTTGGCCCCCGGGTTTATTCATGCTTCCTGGGGTTCGCAATTTTTATGGGAAAATTTATTCCCCCTTTTTTCCCACGCTGGAAACACAATGGGGGCGCTTACCAAAAAAAACGCCAATCCCAACCGGGCCCCCAGAGGTGGGAGAAAGCTTTTAACAGAACTAAAGTTTGTTTTTGGGCCCTCTCTCCTGTTTTTGTCCCCCCAGATCCAAAACCCGTTCACATTGGAGGGGGTTCCTCACCCCGTGGGGGCAAGGGGCGGTCCTCTTGCAAAAAGGACTTGGGGGGCAATTTTTCCCCCACAATGCGGTTTTCTTTTCCAAAAATGTTCTCCCCCGGCGGGGGAAGAATTACGCTACGGGGACCGTGAGTTGTTGGCCATCAAGCGGGGCACGGGAAAGATTGGCCCATCTTCTAAAAGGGGGCTCTTACCCCAATCGACAATATAACAGACCATAAAAAACCTCCAGTACTAAAATTTCGCGCAACGTCTAACCCCCCAAACAAAGGGTCTTGTTCTTTTCTCGCTTTAAATTCCAAATTTACTTTGGGCCGGCAGAAAAGAACATAAAAGGCCGAGGCGCTTTCCCTATTTCTGTACTTCGGCGAAAAACCCAAGGTCCACGGCATAAAATTTACCCCCTGAACGCTTGATCCACGGGGGGCCCCCCCACTAGACCTCCACCATTTCCCCCCGGGCAAAAAAAAGTACGCCCGGCGCTCCTTTAAGGGGAACCCAAAAAATTGGGGACTTTGCCTCTTTAGGGCAGGTCTCCGGGGGCTCGAAAGACATACCAACTCATCCCCCGGTTTCAAATTGGTGGCCAACCCCTTGCTAAGGATTCTAAAAAAATTTGTGGAAGCCTGTGTTATCTGTGCCCGTAAAAACCCTCCTGGGGCAGAGCCCATCTTTTTTTATTTTCTCCCCCCTCCCGACTCCAAAAATTCCCCATGGTCTCAATATCCATGGATTTCATCCCCGCCCCCCCCCCCCTTCTCGGGTTTAAATTTTATAATCCGGGTGGCCCGGGGAAACCGCTTTTCTAAAAGGGCCCATTTTGCCCCCTTGCCGGGTTTTTGCCCACGGCACACAGCCCCCCACCCCTCTTTTTTTGAAATTTTTTTGGGTCTAAAAAGGCCCTCTCGAAAACACATAGTTTTGGGAAACCGGGGAGTCCATTTTTATTTCCAGGTTTGGGGGGCCCTCTGCTCTCTTTCTTCAAGTAAAGCGGGGGGACTTTTTTAAACCAGGGGGCCCGGAGTTTTTTTTAAAATTCTTTGGACTCCGGAACTCGACGGGCTTTCCCCTTTTCCCATGGGGTTCAATGGGTTACACCCCCGCCCACCACTTCCCCCCTCCCTTTAAAACTTTCCAAGTGCCGGGGTTTTAAGACTTCCTGGGGGGGGAAAAATGTCGGCCATTTTGGGTGCGGGACTCCCCAGATTTTTGGGTGCACCGCTTTCAAATGAAAAACCCAAAGGCGGACAAAAAAAAAAAAGATCTCCCCCGGGGCCCTTTTCCTTCCGGGAGCAAAGTAGGGCGGGTCCCCTAAGTATATTGGGGCTTAAGATTCCTAGCTACAAAGCTGGGTCCACGCTTTTTGGGGCCCTTTTGGGAGGTTTTAGGTTTGAATTAACCCTTGGCCTTTTAAGTCCGGGCCCCCCTTCTATGCGCACCCCGAATTCCTTCCAGGGTCTCCCTACTGAAGCCGGTGGCCCTTTAAACCCCTTTCTTGGAAAGGGTCGCATCCCCCCCCCCCTGAGGCGGGGGCCCCCCCAATGTGTTCACAGCCCCAAAGAGATTCGGGGTTTGAAAAACAAATCAAGGGGGGCCCCCATTTTTTTACGACTGGGGGGATTCGGGCTAGGAGGAGATCCTGGGGGCCCGGAGGACAATTTCCTTGGACCGTGATTTATTTTTTAAAAATTTTTGGGGGGGGAGGGGGAGGTACTTTAAAGGGCTGCCCCTCTCCCCGCGGTGGGGGGCGACAGGCACAGCCGTGACCCCGGCTCAGCCCCCGGTGCGGGGGACGAGGGTGCCGCGCCCCAATGTGGGGCAGCGGGGTACCCCCGCTCCCCTGGGAGCCCCAAACTTCCCCACCCCACGCTCCTGGCCCCCTTTGCACGCCCCGGGGCTGGTTTCTGTGTGCGTACCGCACATGGACCCACTACCGAAAACAAAATCTTGACGGTTCCGGGGAAATTTTTTAAAAAAAAACCCCTTTTATCTCTCCCCTTTAACACCCCCTTCACCTACATTCCCACCCCCCCCCCCCCGCCCCGCTTGGTTAAACTTGATGGACATATGTCTTTTTTCACCTGTATTAGCTATGTAACTATGTTTCCTTTACATGTGAAAGAACCACCCCCATTTAAGTATAGAAGTTGTATCACTGCATAAGCTTTGGCTGCTAATAGGATACAAACATATACGAGTCACAAGCGGCTAGACTTTCATATGCAGTGAAGTCTGGATGCAAAACAATTAACCTCTTACCGACTTTGGGACCGATATGCCCCTTGATCCCGCGACCCCGATACACAGCCCCCGGGGTGTTAGAAACCTGAAAATGGCAGCGGGAAAGCCTTGTACCAAAAAAAAAAGGGAAACTTTTTCGGGTTTTTGGTTTTGGGCCGGTTTTTGAAATAAACCCTGTAGAATAAAATAATGCAAAATTTTTACTGAAGACTAAAACACTGAAAAAAGAAAAGGGCACCCCCCAAACATAGGAAAAAATTTTTTTTTTCCCCCTTTTTCCCCCCCCACTTAAAATTTTTTTTGCTTTTTTTTCCCCAGTAAAAGTCTATGGTAATATGAATAAAAACCATTAGACAGCCCATATTCTCCCGCAAAAAAAAAAGTCCTCATACATCTATTTTCGGGGGGAAAATAAAAAAAATTTTAGGGCCCTGGGAAAAGGGGGAAAGGGAAAAAATGTCAGGAAGGGGTTTAAAAAGTTTTGAGAGGAAAAAAACCTCAAAAAAAGCTCAAACAAGACTCCTTTTTGATTTTTCATATTCAAATTGGCAAAATCTTAATCAGTTAAAATTTGGAAGTAAAGGGAAACCCTTCCGCAATGGGTTTAAAACAAAGACATTAAAAATTAGTTTTGTATTTTAAAAAAAATATGATGATGTCACACTGCCAGCTCTGGATTCAAAGAGGAGTTCAGCAGGAGAATAGGGGAAAGGGGAGTATTATTTAAAAAAATAAAATAGGTGGGCCCTATATATTTGCCCAAAACTACCGGGGAAAAAAGCCCTACTTTCCCTTTCCAACCCCTGAAAGGGCGGGGGCCCAAATACCCCAAATCAAAACTACCGTGTGTGTGTGTGGGAGGGGGGGAAAAGCCCTAAAAAACCTTATAACTGGAGGAAAAGGGGGCTTTTATACCTCCCCTATCTCCCGGGGGAGGCGGGGCCCAATATACTTACCTCCCTTTGGAGGCGGGCCCAATAAAACCTAACATTTTCCTGGGGGCAAAACCTAAAATACCTCCCTTTTTTACCTAACTATGGGGCCCCGGCCTCCGGGCCGGCCCCCCTTATCCCAGGGTATCTACCAAACTACTTGGGGACAGGCCCAAAATTACTTTTACCTCCCTATCGGGGGCGGGCCCTGTTTTACCTAGCTTAACTACTAGGAGGTGGCTCATCTCCCTACCAAAAATACCGGGGGCAAAGGCAGTATATACCTACTTATCTGGGGACAGGCCAAAAAATACCTTTTAATTTAAAGGGGGGCGGGCCCTATAAAAAAACCTTAACTATCGGGGTTTGAAAGCCCTATATACTTCCCTAGGTACCAGGGGCAGGCCCTATATACCCCCAACCGGGTGGGGTTTCTATATCCCAACCCAAAAATTACGGGGGAAAAGTAAAAAACCCACCTAAACCTGGGGCCCTATGTACCACTTATCAATTGGTAGCATTATATTTTTCTGCCTACTTGGGGGGCCATTTTTATCTATTTACCCCCCCCGGGAGGGGCCTTATTTTACCTACCTTTTTGAGGGGAACCCTATAATGAAGGGGGACTTTACCTCTACTTATTAGGAAGAGTCTGCCTACTTATCCGACTAACTTTAGGGTCTAAGCAACCTAAAAGAAATGTCTTCCTATCCACCTGTCCAATTTGGGTGGACTGTCTGCTAGTGAGTTTTGTTCCTCCCTACTGGTGGCACAAAGGGGGCCCAATAATCTGCGGGGGGCATTTCACTTTTTGGGATTCTAACAATTTGGGGGTTTTTACATTTTGCAGGTGCGATTTGTGGCTGGGAGAAGACATCATGATAGTCTGGAGCAGATGAAGAGGAAAAGAGAAAGACACTCATCAGATAGACAATCACCGGGTAAAGCCCTAAATGTAACTGCAGAGCTTTTTGTGTACAACCCCCAATCTACCCTAGGTAGACATAGGCACGAAATGGTGTTTAATAGATTTCTTAGTGTAAGGGTTTAAAATTTGGGTTTTTGGGAAGCAAATTTGCTTTGGGCAAAATGGGGACGAGTGACGATAGTCCCGCTATCAAACAAGGTTTTTAAAATATGGGGCATCGTTTTTTGGACGTTCCCAAAAAAGTCTAGGGAAAAAAACCCCTTTATTTTAACCCAAAAAAGGCGGAGAAGTAAAATTTAAACACCAAAACAGTAAAATTTTGGAACTGCTACATTGGGAACCCCCCCCCCCCCCCACTTAGGTTATAAAAAGTACAGAAAAAAAGTCACGACCATTCCTATCCCTGTCTTTGTACCACAGCATGCCCCTTTAAAACCCTTGAATCACCCCCCAAATTTAAAAAAGTGCCAAAAAGGAGTAAAATTTTGGGAACCATCAATTTTTATTTTGAACTGGCATTTAAAAATCCCTGTCCTGGAACGGGAGCATGGACCCCAAACCTGCATGACCCCCAGATTTTTAAAAATGCCCCAAAAAAGGGGTCTTTTTAAAAAACCATTTTAGTTGAAATGGATACTAAACTAATATCTGTCCTGTACCCCAGAAAACTGTCCCTTTCCTGGGGCCCCAGTATGACCCTTAAACCCCGTCTGAACCCCCCAAATTTCCCAAAATGCCCGGGAAAAAAAAGTCTTTCAAAACCCCCTTTTTTGTTGAAAATGGGCAATTTCCCAGAAAATGTCCTGTTCCACAGGGGTTGGGCCCAGGGCCGGGGTTTTCAGGGGGGCGGTGCGAGCCCCCGGGTGGCGTCAGTCATCTATTAACCCCCCATTTTAAAACCCCCGAAGACGCAGCAAAAAAAAACTGACCCCCTGGGTGAAAACAGAGTGCGGAAGCGGAAGTTTAGAACTCCAGCCCTTTCCCCAGTTTCACAGTCAAGACCTTTGGGTTTGCGCTTGCCCCCCCGTTGGTGCGGGGCCAATTGAGCTTCCCCTTGGGAAAAATTTGGGGGGTTTAAAAGCTTTTGTTACACCCCGGTGCCCTTTTTCTTGGGGGTTTTTTTTCTCATTTTATTTAACGTCTGGAGGAAAAATTTTCTCTGTAACTTTGTTCTCTGTCCGTGCTCCTACTCCATTTCCTCTGAAACCCCACAACTGGTCAAGTTTTCCTGTACCTCCCCTTTTACAATTCGGGGAATTTTTTTTTCCCGCTATTTTGTACATTTCAAGTTTTTTAGTAGTTTAATTCTAAAAACAACTTTTTTTAAAAAAAGGGTGGAATCCCACCTTCTTTGTTTTTTCTTTTTTTTAAATTGTAATTTTTAAAGGGGGTTTTCTCAAACAAGGGATTGTAGCTATGTTAAAATCTTTCAAAAACAAACTTTTTCAATATGTGTCCCCTTAACAGTGTCCCCACCTTTTTCCTTTTTTCTGGGCAAACCCCCATCACCCTTTAGCCCCTCTTGACAATTGTGAAGAACAAATGCCCGTTTAAAAAACAAAATTTTTTTAGTAGGAAAACCCGTATATAGCTTTCATGTCACAGCAAAATGCCCCCCCCAAAAAATTTAAAAACATGCCCTTGAGCCACTTTGGCAATTGTGGGAAAAAAAAATGCTGTTAGAAACAACATTTTTTTATAAAAGGACCTGTAGTATTGCTGCTTTCAAAGCCATGACCCAAAAAAAATTTTTAAAAATGACTTCTCAGCCCCCTGTTTAAAAAAATTTTGAGGGAAAATGCCCCAAATTTGAAAACCACATTTCTGTTCCCAAAGGGCCATGATTATTGGGGTATTCACAGCAAAATGACCCAAAAAAAATTTTTTAAAAATACTTTCAGCCACTGTTAAAAATTTGGAGGGGGAAATGCCACTTAAAGCCACATTTCTGTTTCCCAAAAGGGCCATAATTATGCTGTATCTCACAGCAAAATGACCTCAAAACAAATTTACCCAAAGCGAAAACCTTTTTAAGATAAAGTGAGTAAATGGAATTTCGGTTTTTGTCCCTTTAAACCTTGTTTTCTTTTTCAGTTCCTCACAGCAAAAGAGAAAAAAAAGAGGGGAAAAAAGAATAAAAAAATTTCAGGGAAAAAAATGTTTATTTTAAAAAAAAAGTTTTAAAAAGGGCCCTCTCTGTTTGAAAAGGAAAAGTAAAGTTTGACCGGAAACTAAACGGTGACCTCGGGAATTGGGGGGCCCCAAAATCATCAAAAATCCATGCCCGATTTTCCTTAATGAAAGTCAAAGAAAACCAAATTATCTGTGGAAAGCCCCGGGTGCGTTTTTTTCTGTAATGAAACCCCAGCTTTGCTGAAGGTCCCCCTCAGGGTATGACCGGCTGCTGGGCAGGACAACCCCTCTTTTTTGGCTTTAAAAGAGCCCGGGGGCCCGGGGGCCCTTCGGCCAAATTTTTGGATACCCCGAAGTCTAATTGGGGGCCGGGAAAACAGCAAAAACATCGGTGTTTTAGGGCGCAGATAGTCCTGCACCATGAACTTAAAATGGGTCTCTTGTGTTGGATGTGTGCCCTGCATTGCATGCTTTTGGGGGGGGTAAAAAAAGGGTTGCCCCCAAAGGGCACCCATTAGGCTTCCGCCCCCTTGCCTTTTTCTGCCGCTACGGCCTAATTGGCCCCTTATGCTGTCACGTCGGAAAGTTGTTCCACCGTGGGCATTTTGGGGGGGAAAGTGAAGCAACGCAACAGATGTTCCCAGGATCAATAGCAAAAGGGCTCCATTTTCCCGATTTTTCCCCTTTTATTTGGGGGGGTGGAAGGAAGTGCTGATTTTGTTTTGTACCGGGGATCCAGGAGGGTGGCCACCCAGTAACTGATGTTTTATTTTGTGGCCTTTAAACGGGGGATCATGTTTGGGGGAAATTGGGACATCCAAGCCCCTCATGTGAAGATGGAAACCTTGATTTCCCCCAAACCTCTTTGGGGCGAGGGGCACTACAAAAAACATTTTTCCCCTCCCCCCTCAAATTGCGCCAACCCCTTTCCCCAAAGGGAGGGGGGCGTCGTTAAAAATCGGGGTTTAGGAAAAACCTCCTCCTCTCCGCTGCCCCCGGGAAAAGCTTTTAAACAACCCTGACTTGACTGGGGATGGGTGCAACCCGAAAAGGGTGATGCCCCCTTTCATTTGCTTTTGGCCCCGGGAACCCGGCCCAAAAGAAGACCCCAAAGAAAAAATGAAAACCCTCGGGGCCTTGGGGGATTTGGGCGGAGAGAAAGGCTCCGTCCGAAACTTGTCCGTCTCCTCCTCCATCGCTGGCGGGACCTGTTGTTTCAAAAGTGTCCCAAAGATCGTTCCAGAACTAAATCACCACAATGCTAAAGCGACAAAAGGGGTTGTCCGCACTGACCCTTTTGGTGGGGGTTTTTTTCAAAACTGGCAAGGATGGTTTCAAGCCTTTTCCCCCTGCCCCCCACCTCGGGGGGTTCAACACCCCAGGGCCGCCCAGATGCTTGTCAGGCCATGTGTACCCCTTTTGTTTCTGCGAAAAGGCATTGCCCCTGCTGCCCAAAAATCATGAACAGAGTGGAGGGGTTGGGGAAATTTCCCGCGTGTTTCCACGTTTAAACCCAAGAGACGGTTGACGGGGAGGCCCAGCTTTACGCTGCAAAAGCCCCAGGGGGGACCGAAGCAGGGTGCCAAAAGGGGGAAAGTGCGAACTCAGACCTCGAGCCTTTTTTCGCAGGCATCCAGCCCGGGTAGCTCTTTTTAAAAAATTTTTTTTGGCGAAAAAGGTTCATGGGGCCCTGTGCCAGGCCCAAGGGGGTGTCTCCAGCCCTACCGATCTTAAGGGCGGCCAGCAGATTTCGCCCGTTTATCGCCCCACCCCTTGCCCGGCACAAGGTTTTTGTCCCCCGCCAGCCCCTCGGTCTCGTTGCGGGAAACCTCCACAAACTCCCGACCTTTTTGTGGACCCTCTCCAAGGCGATTAATTTCAAACACGGCCTGGTGTCTCGGGAGTGATGCCACCGAGGGCCCTTGGGGGAAAGAAACCCTCACCCCCCTTCCCCTGGGGGTTTTGAAAAAGCGTTTTTGCCGAGCCTGAGAGCCACCTTTACCCCCAGAGACATCCCACCACCCCACCCAGTGAGCTGTCCCCAGAGATATAGCGGCCCTTGGGGGTGCTTACCCAGTCCATTTTGTCGGGGGGTGAATGGGCTTTTCCGGGCAAAAGATGCAGGGGCAACCCCGCTTGAAAATTTTTGATTTACACGTGGTGGGGCCCGGGGAGGGAAGGGTTTTTTTTGGCAAAGAAATGCCTCCTTTGGGCCCCTTTGGGATTTGGGGGAGGCGGGGAAACCTGACGTGGGGGGAACCCCTCTTGTCCACCCGACGGAAAGGCAAAATTTCCAAAGGGGGAAAAAACCCGGGAAAAGCCGACATTTAAAGGGTTTGGCTTTGGGTTTGGGTTTGGGGGTTTAAAAAATGTTTCTTTTTGCTCCCCAAAACCGGAAGGGCAGAAGGCTGGCTGCTAGACTTGGGCCCCTGTTTCGGGTGCAGGTCGTCCAAAAGGGGGAAGGAAAAAGGGGTAGGATGGGTCCCCCCCGGTGGTGCTGGGTGGGATCGGGGGACGGTGGAGGGGTGAAGCGGAAAAGGTGTCCCTGAAACATGACTCTGAGAGACATGGGCACTTTAGGGAAGCTTGGTGGGGGGCGGAGGGGCGGAAAGCAGAAAGGGTTTTTTGATAGGGTTGGAGGCCCGGCGTCGGTTTTGGCCTTTTTTGGGCCCGACTTTTTTGTTTTCCCTTTCCCTTTAAAAATCATGCAATTCGCTGGGATGTGACCCAACAGTTGGTGGTATTAACCACTTAAGGTTTTTGCCTCTACTTATGCGTTTTCCCGGGAAAGGCGGCAAATGGGGAAAAAGCTGGGGTTTAATCAGAGGCTTTCTCAAAGAAGGGGGGCCCCGGCTTTAGAGGTCCTTGGGCCCCTTTTTTTTCGGGGAAAGCGGGGGACCCGGGGGTTTTCGCTGACCGGTGGGGTTTGGGGGAATTTATATCACGGAAATTCCCGCGAACCCCCCCTCCCCCCTTTTTTTGGCGGGACCCGTAATTGGGCACTACCCCCCCTCGTCTTTTCCCCCTCGCCCCCTGATGAACGGCCCCGCAAACAAAAATTTTGGGAAAAAACCAGGATGGATCCCCAAATGTCTCATCTCATCATCATCCTCATCATCAACCCCAGGGGACTTGGGCCCTCCCGAATTTTTGCATCCAGAAGCTGGGGGCACAAGCAAGGGGCACTGCAAGGCGTTTTTCCGACCGCCCGGGGTTTTGCCCATGACCGGGTTTTCCTCAAACCCCCTCTGATGGCCCTCAGTAAAATGGGGGTCAGAGCAACTAAAACATCCTCTTGATCTTTTAACATCCCCTGACCCCAAACCCCAATTTTTTTTCATCAAAGAGGGGCTTCAGAAAAATTTGGAAATTTTCCACAGTGGGGGTACACGATTGGGAAATTTGGGGTCTTCATGTTGGGGAAGGATGTGTTTATCCCGATGACGACATTGTGGGGGGCCCTGGGGCCGCGGTGGGCGAGGATTAAAACTGCAGATTTCAGGTTGCATTAACCAATGGGGGACAGATTGGCACGGGTTTCGTTACTTGATTCACAGGGGCCCGACCCCGCGTTTAAAAGGCCCCGACGGGCCTGGGAACCCGACGATCCCTGGCCAAAGCTTTTTGTCCCCCAAGCACGGAAGGAGCACCCTTTTTCGTACCTCAACCCCCATGGGGCTACCCCCCCCCTTTGCCCCGGTTAACCCCCTGCATTTTCGCTCCATTTTTCGAAAAATAAAAAAATTTTAGAAGGGAAAGGAATTAAATTTTGGAAAATCTCAAATCCCTCTAATCAAAACAAAAATTTCTGGGTTCAAAATTTAACTGCAAGGTTTTTATCAACAAACTGGAGTGGGGAAAAGTCCAAAAAAAAAACGTATCTGTTATGTTTTGGTTAATAAACGGTATTTTTTTGCACCCCTTTTAAAAATTTACCTGTGGTTAATATAGAAAATTTCTGTTTTAAAATTTTTCGTAGGGTGCTGCGTCAATGAACAATGCTGGGAGCCCCAAAAGTCAAAAAACACGTAACTTATTTTTTTGGTATAATAAACGGTAAAAATTTTTCAAACCCTTTTAAATTTACCTGTGGGGAATTTAGAATTGCTGTTTTTTTGATTTTAAAATAGATCGCGCAATGAAAAAAAGGTGGGCGCCCAAAATCAAAAAAAAAACTTTAAATCATGTTTTGGGAAAAAAATAAACGGTATTTTTGCACCTTTTAATTCACCTGGGGTGAAAATAAAAATTGGGTGTTTTTAAAATTTTTAAAAGAGCTGCGTCAATGAACAATGCTGGAGGCAAAAATCAAAAAAAAACCCTAACTGATGTTTTCGGAAAAGATACCGGGATTTTTTGGCAACAAAAAACCTGTGCTTTTATACAAGATTGCTGTATTGTAAAATTTTAAAATGGGAAGGTGGATATATCAACAGTCCCCAGGTTAATGGGTAAAAATTTAAAATGAACAACCTATCTGAAATGTATACTGTAATAAAAGTGGAGTTTTGCAGCTTAAAAAAAAGAGACCCCGCAGTTAAATAGAAATTTATGTGTATCCAAAATAAGGTTTAGGGGTGCCCAAATCCCGGGAAAAATTTTAATAACAAACTGTTAATAATAAAGATATTTCCCCTACAATGGTTTTACACTAAAATCTTGGGGAACTTTATCCCGTGTTCTTTATAGATAGAGCTTGTCTGGGGTTTGCACCCCGGGCCTCCCCCCCCCCCCCCCGCCCCACCGGGTGAATTTACCAAACGGTAATTCTGCTTTAAAAAATTTTTAGCTAACTACAAAAAATCTTCAAATCTCTTAAACTAAATAAAAATTGGGGGATCACACTAATAGTAGAGGTTTTTTCTGTGCAGAAATGGGCTAAATTTTGCTGAGCTGTTTGGCCACAGGCAGAGCGCAGGGCCTATCCCTATGAGACGCTGGGACAATTTAGGCTGAAACAGGAAAGCTGTTTTTAAAGTAAAAAAGAGGTCATGTGATTTTTTTTCCCGCCAATCGCACCCTAAAACATCCCAGTCATGACGTCGCACACACCCCTCACCCTGTCTATTCCCCGTAACTTTGTCGATAAAAAAACCTAAAACACTATTTTAAAAAACCGTAACATGTGATGGGATTATTCAGACCATTTCTGGTGGAGATATGTAGTAGTGATGTAGCAGTATTATGTGATCCCCTTGTATATTGTTGTTAATGGTCTTGATATATTGATTTTGGGCATTTACATTAAAATGGTATTAGTTACTATATGGGGAGGGATATGTGGGGTTTATTTGGGCCTTGTATATGGTCCCCTTGACAATGTTGGGGCCCCTTATACAAAATGTCCTGCAGGGAAACAGATAACATGACAAACCCTTCAGCCACAACTCCAACCAAAAAAATTTAAACCCCTAGGACAAAAGGGCACAATTTCCCTTTTTTTTTTCCTGTTCACCCCATTTCTTTTCTCGAGTGGTGGGTAGGAGGGGGTAGAGGGAACAGACGCTTTGGCTGTGTAATCTGAATTTCTTTCTTTAGGCGGCCTGGCCCCTAATTTTCTTCTATTAGACTTTACCTTTAAACAGAGATTACTTTCCGCAGCTCGCCACACCACAGACACCCATTAAGTAGGGATCCTGTTTTAAAAAAAGTGGCCCCCAAACGGTTCCCGGGGTTAAAAAGGGGCCCCAAACGAAGTTTTGCACCTGGACCCATGCGTTCTTAGCTACTCCCCTGCTATGAGCAAAATTAAACCCATGAAGAAACCCCCTCAAAGTCGCAAAAAAAGGGGACCCTGTTTTTTTTCCTTTAAAGCATTGCTTTGGGATATCCCTGTGGTCCCGTCTAAAACCCGATCAAAGCCTTTTAAAAGAAAAAATTTTGAGTATTAGGTCCCTCCCTACTATTTGTAAAAGAGGGGCAAATAGTAGTTTCCGCAAAAACCCAAATGCAAAAATGAGATTAAACTGCCCTACCCAATTTTAGGAGATTTTTTTTTCACAGAAAAAGGGCAAAAAATTTTATGTCCCTTTTTTAAAACAAAAAGAGCGCCAAAATCGAAAATAAAAAACTGCCATAAATTCTTAAAAAAAAAAGAAAAAAGTTTTCTAAGAACACTGGTTTTAATAAAAATACTCATTTGTAATGGAAGTGTCCTTTTAACTTTCCCTCGCTCGGGGCTGCATGCAAGATCTCACCCGTGATGTCAAAAAAATTTTCCCCCCCAAGAACGGGGGGGAAAAAATCCCAGAAAAAAAAAGGGGGGGCCCCAGTGAAAGAACCTTTCAGAGAGCTAGGGGCCAACGTAACAAAGGTACCATCATAAACACACAAAAGCCGCCAGGGGAAATCAGATCCTGCGGGGCCCGATTGTCCCCCCTGCTTAAGTCGTTTAAAGTCCGGGCCCAACTGAAGTTTGCTAGAGATCATTTGGATGAAACCAGAAAAAAATTGGGAAAATGTCCCTATGGTCAGTGAAAAACCAAAATAGAGCTTTTTTGGTAGAAAACAACTCGTGTTGGTTGGGGGGAAAAGAAAAATGCCGGTTTTCATCCAAAGAACCCCCATTCCCCATGTGAAGCATGGGGGGGGGCAACATCATGCTTTGGGGCCGTTTTCTCTACAGGACCAGGGCAACTGATCCCGTACATAAAGAATGAAAGGGGCCCCGTGTGGGGAGAATTTAGTGCAAAACCTTCCCTTTCCCTCAGCAAGGGAATTTAAGGTGAAAAAAAGGCTTGTCTTTTTAGCATGACAATGCTCCCAAGCACAGCGCCAGGGCAACTAAGGAGTGGCTCCATAAGAAGCATTTCAAGGTCCGTGTTGCCCAGCAACAGCCCCAAAACATCACTGCTCTCGAGGAGAACTGCATGGAGGAATAGCCCAACACACCAGCAACAGTGTGTGCCAACCTTGTGAAGACTTACAGAAAATGTTTGAACTCTGTCATTGCCAACAAAGGATTTATAACAAAGTATTGAGATGAACTTTTGTTATTGACCAAATACTTATTTTCCACCATAAGTTGCAAATAAATTCTTTCCAAATCACACCATGTGATTTTCTGGATTTGTTTTCTCATTTTTTCTCTCATAGTTGAGGTCTACCTATGATGTAAATTACAGGCCTCTCTCATCTTTTAAAGTGGGAGAACTTGCATAATTGGTGGCTTACTAAATACTTTTTCCCCCCCACTGTGTGAATGTTGCCAACTTTGCTGCCAAGGTTAAAAGGGTGGGAGACAACCTGATGCACACTGCATCAAATTGGTCTGCATGGCTATCATCTCAGAAGAAAGCCTGCAAACAGGTTGCTGAAAACAAGCAGACTAAAGACATGTCCCCAGGGCCAGAACAAATACTGTTCGGATTATCTGACTGGTATTTGCCCTGTTTTGGGCTGTGTACAGGGATGTAGGGGGACTGCTTTTCTCCACGGTTTGCGGAGAAAAGCCCATCCCCCTTCACATTGAAATGTTCATGCTCTGCCCAAAAATCGGGTGGAAGAATGAATGTTTAATCTTTTTTTGAAATTTTCCATAGAGATCCGTGTAAAACTTTGTCGGCCGGTTTGCAGATGGCTTTCAAAATCGAAACCGGTCTGCAAAACTGGCCGTGGGGACATGCCCTAAGGACAGATAACTGGAACCATTTCCTGTGGTTTGAGGAGACCGAGATAAACATATTTGGTTCAGATGGTGGCAACCAGGTGAGGAGTACAAAGACAAGTGTGTCTTGCTTACAGTCAAGCATGATCGTGAGTGTGTCATGATTCAAGGCTGTAGGAGTGCTGCTGGTTGTGGGGTAACAACCTCAAACATACATCCAACACGACCACTGCCTTACTAATGGAAATGAAGGTAAAAGTGCTGGACTGGCCAAGCAAGTCTCCTGACATAAACCCTATTGAGCATTTGTGGGGCTTCCGCAAGTGGAAGGTGGAAGAGTGTGAGGTCTCTAACATCCACCAGCTCTGTGATGTCATCATGGAGGGGAGGAAGAGAATTCCATTGCCAACCTGTGACGTTCTAGTGAACGCCATGACCAAGAGAGAGTTAAGGTGGTGCTGGAAAATAATAGTGGTCACTCAAAATATTGATACGTTGGGCACAATTTGTCCATTTTCACTTAGGGATGTACTCACTTTTGTTGCCAGCAGTTTAGACATTGATGTCTGCATGTTAATTTATTTTGAAGGCACACCAAATTCAAACCGTTATACAAGCTGTACACTAACTACTTTACATTGTATCAGTGCCATATCTTCAGTGTTGGTCCATGAATAGACATAACACAATATTTACAAATATGTGAGAGGTGTACTCACTTCTGTGAGATACTGTATACTTTTCTTTTGTAATTTTTTTTATTCAAAAAAGTCCACGGTCGGTAAGGCAACTCTCCTGTGCCGAGCATTGTGCAATGTTTGACATGGAAGGATGGCACAGATGACTTCTAGCAGCTTTGTGTACTCACACTACTACTACACCAATGTATAACACACACTTACAGTACTCACAAAAAGTTAGGGATATTATGCTTTTGGTTGAAATTCCTGGATAAACCTAAAATTTCTTGAATTTTTTTTTAAATGAGCTAAATAAGACCATCTCTAAACGTTACACATGTCCAACTGTTACATTTTTCAATACTTTTTGCACAAAGAGACTGGATGAGTCACAGAAAGGCAAAAGTGGACATCCTTTGATTACATCACACACTGTTGACCACTTCATTGTAAACCATGCCCTATGGAACCAAAGCCGAATGCCACACAACTCCAGGCATGTTTAAGGAAAATGAGAGGCAAGCGTCACGTCAGACCATTTGTAACTTGTTTACATCAGTGTGGTCTGCGTGCTAGACAACTGGCAAGGATACCTGACCAGTACCTGACCTGGCTGATGCATAGCTCTCTCCTTGTTGTCTCCAGCATCGTTGGCAGCCATCATTTCTGCTCAGAGCGAATTGACTTTCATCACTGAAGACCCTTGGTCCCTTATCCAGTGTAGATGCTCTCTGACCCATGCAAGATGATGATAAGGTCTGTGTCTGGTGGTGTGGTCATCTAGCATGCAGAAACCATAGATATCCCTAACTTTTTGTGAGTAGGTTAGTGCAATTATTTGCATTATGTAAATTTATACACACACTACCCATCAGGTGTATATACCACACGTACACCGTATACATACACACATTTAGGCTACGTCTCCACTGCACAGGATTACGACCGTATTTTCATCGCCTTTAGTTTTTTTTAAAAGCGCAGAGATACGATCATTCCTGCAGCCCCATAGGCGGCAATAAAAAGGAAGAGCTGTAGTCCCGAAAGCTCGTCTTCTGGTGCCGGCGTATTACACAACATGTTGTGTAATACGCCAGCGCTTGTAGTTTTCTTGGCGTCTTCCCATCCAATACAATTGTATGGATGACGGCAAAAAAAAAAAAAACCGAGAAGCAACCGCGGATTTTGTACAGAGCATGACAAAAACGCGGCCCTGCATTGGAAAAAAAACTACCGCTTTCAGGTCGTTTTTTTGTCCGATGCAGTGTAGACATAGCCTTACAGCAAACCGCCTTCCATGTCATGTCTTATATGTAGATAACACTCAGGATATTTTCCTTATGTTTCAACACCTTTCAATATTCCAAATAAGCAAAATAATTCTCATTGTATCAAAATATATCACTATTACACAACCTGCAGTCTCTTTCCCTGCAGTCGCACGTTACATGTGTTTTCTCACAAAGAGGTCCTTATCCAGGTAATATCAAGGCACCAAACTGGTTTTGAAACATAAGGAAAATATACTGAATGTTATTGACCTGAACATTATTAGCTGAATGCACTTGCTGGAGGTGGGATCCCCATTGCGGTTGACAAAGGAAAAACCTGCCATATTTAAAAATATTTGAGAAGGTATAAGAAAAGTTTGTTGAATATTATGTCTTATCTGTAGGAAATGCAGTTTGTGGGGTTTTTTTCCCCCTAAAGATACTTCCAGCATCTCAGAAGACTGTAGACGGCAGTTATCACTCTTCCAAATCATCCTCTCTTCTCCTGAAGAGGTACCAACAACACGCTAATTACCGAAGTATATAGTTCATTTGATAACCTGCCCTCAGAACCTTTTTAGTAGAGGAAAGAGCGTGACAAAGTGGTGAGAACACTTTTCTACATTGCCTTTCACACATCGGCAGTCTATCAGGCTGAGTAAGCATAGTAGACACATGCTCAGTTATGCCAATCAGCCTGAACTGGAATGATGCCACAGAGCCTGTCCTACTGCCTGTACTCTGCATTTTAGGATGGGTTTCTACTGGAAAAGGCTGGCGGCCATTTTCTTCAGTTAGTGATCATTCGCTTGACAAAACAAGCAGACTTTTCTAATTAAAAGGTATTTAGTAATTTTTTTTCATTTTGACACCTAGTTTGTCTTTTTTTCTTTTCCTGGAGAAACCCTTTAAGTCTGCTTGCATTAATGTACTGTAATGGTAGTAGGAGTAAATCTAAACTGAACAGAAAACACAAGTGCTTAAGCATGGTGCCACTGATGCCTCCCAACGGATGCCAATGAAGATGGCAGTCGTAGAACAGAGGCGTTTCATTGTTGTTCGGACGGTTTTATTGAATGCCAAATAAAACATATGCAACTCCTTTTAAAGTGTTCAACCCTTAATAAAAAGGCAGAACGAGGCAACCTCTGGAACATTCAAGTACCTACTGTATTGTTGGCTACTTTCCGGGATCTAAAGAACTAAGCACAATAAAATACAACTCTTTAACTAAACAGCTTTATTCATTGAACAAAGAAAAATTCAGCCCCAGAAATATTTTTACATGTATTCACTCATCATCTGAGGACAATCGTAGGATTACAAGTGATTGCAAAAGGGAAAAAAAACAAGCATCACCAAACCGCCTTCTCATGACCCCCAAAATTTAAGTTCATGAATAATTTCAGCAAAACTCCACTGTCCAGCCAGTCTAAGATCTCTAGTCCCCGATTGCCATTCCCAATTCTTCATGGTGGAGAGAGAAAACTATCATGCCCTCCACAAATAGGCACTTAGACTGGGTGCTACTTTTGCTGTAGACTATCAACTGAAAATGGGAATATTAACACTGCACAATCTACAGCCACCCGAGGTGCAGACAGTGCATTGTGAATATAAGCTTGGTACCGAATGCCAGTATCAAAAACTTTAGTCTGCCATACCCCATAAACGTCTATTTTAAGCTATAGTTTTCTTCTAATGTGTAAGAAACACCTCAGAAACCATTGCTTAGTAGGTATATTTTCAGACCACTAATAGCTTTTAGCTTAATTTCATAGACATTAAAAAGAAGCACATAAATCTGAACATTTCAAGGGATATTGTATTGCAATTCTTCCCACATAAAAGTATATATCAACATAGGACTACGGTCAAATGTCTTTATATTGTACATAGGATAAAGTAGGCATGCAAGCCATAAAAATCCATGATTAGTTTTATTTTACAATGATGGTGTGCCTTTTTGACTAGCTTAACTCCTGAACACTGCATGTCCTTATACATATTAACAGTTGTGAATACTTGCTTGCAGCTATTGCTCAATATATGACAAAAAAAAACCCCAAAAAAAAAAAAAAAATAATTACTGTACAAAGATGTAGATTCACGATATAGTATAAGAGTCTGGCCACAGTCAACTTTCCAGTATCTTTTTTTCATGTCGGCACCTCATAACTGGACTTTTACTCAATCTAAAGAATAATTTAACATAACGTGAACACTGTACCTGACAAAATGGCTCAATCCAATGCTAATCTGGTCTCTGCACAGAAAAAAAATGTTGCACAAATTGTAGCATTTTCAATTCTATACAATTTAAAAAGCTTCATGCAACAACATTTCTTTGACAAGGTAGCGACTTTCAGAAGGTGCCAAGTAGGCTATGTTCAGATCTGTGTCTGAGGTTCTTCTTGAAGACTGCAGCAAATTCCATCAAACAAAAAACACATACAGCACTGTTTTTTTTCCCAGTAAAATGACGCACACCCTAATGGAAGTCTAACAAACCCCCATGAAGTCAATGGGGTCTGTGAGGCGCAGTTGCCATCAGTCATGAAAATAATCTGGTGCGACAGTTGTGAGCCGAAGAGATATTGCTTTTGAATCATACATGTAGTGACTGAACCAGAATTATCCCTCACAAAAATTAAAAAAAACCTCAAACCTTTTAGCTACCAAAGGGGTATGTTTGTAAGGCCCCAGTATACTACTTAGCAAGACACATACATCATACACACACACTGAAATGTTAGACATGGCAAGATGAAGGGGAAAAAAAAAAACAACTCCAAACGGAAAAAATAAAAAAAAATAAAAAAAGTGTGATTATTTTCACTATTCATAGTAAGAGAAAGTGGGGCAAGACCTAGCACACGTGCACCATCTTCAGATAACGTATGCAAAGTGATAGGAATGAAAAAAAGAATATCTGGGACCAAGAAAATGTTTTGGCAAGAAAATGGCATTGGTGATTGCTCAACTCATGGGAAAAATGTATGTTTGCTTCCCAATCTTAGCAGTCTGCAACCCAACTGATGTGATATTGCGTTCACATTACGTTTCTAATTTACCATATATGTAAGAGAAAGCTCCCAACATACCTGTTAAACCGAGGCTGTGATGGGCAACTAACAGGTACCCATTGAATGAAAGAGGATCTGTGTAACTGGGATTTCTTATTATGACATGAATGTTGAAAAGCTGCTATAGGTGATGGACAGCCACTGTTAGGCACCCATTTAAAGCATGTGTCTCATGTTATATTGGCATCCATTGATTAAAAGCCGATATATCCATTTGACGGATGCTGGAACAGCTAAACCTGGACTCCATAGCATAGAATACTATAATCCAATGTTCCCCAACTCCAGTCCTCAGGTCCCACCAACAGGTCATGTTTTCAGGATCTCCCACAGAATGCACTGACAATAATAATATCACCTGTGCAATACTGAGGAAATCCTGAAAACATGACCCGTTGGTGGGCCTTTAGGACTGGAGTTGGGGACCCCTGCTATAATCTACTATGTTAATCCATATCCTTTTCTAGTTGTTAGTATACCAACATACTGGTCGGACAAAGGCTAAAAAGGACACTTGGCTTCCATTACAATGGCAGGCTACGGATTCATTTAGTGTGTACATTGGAACAATTTTCCAATATATATCTAAAACAAAACCACAAAATGTGAACCACTACTAAGAAATATATAAAAACATACCTACAGTGGTAGGCAGTCAGCTGAAGGTTTTTTCTTTTTTATAAGGATTGGAGGGGAGAGGGGACATTTCCGGTGTTTCTGGAGAACAGTTCCATGTGCATCTACATTTCGGTTGGCATGTTTTTTGTTTTTTTTTTAAATATATAAAATAATAATCTGCCCCACATATAACAAAGTGTTTTGAATCTTCTACCTTTTCCTTACCCTCTAACTTTTCCAAGCAGCCTGCATGCGAGAATAAAAAATAAAATGTTCTATGTACTACTCCAGTAGGAGAATGATAGAGAAAAAAAGTTAAAAAAAAAAAAAAAAAAACCAGACTGTAAAATCAATTTGTTGCCATTGTGACCAATTAAAACAGTCCACAAGCATGGCATAAAACTGGGTTCTGAATAACCACTAAAAAAAAAAAAAAAAATGGACTAGTCTTCATAGTATATACATAATGCTCTAAGTGGCTAAGGATTTATTAAAGAGGAGTTATTATGGATGAAAAAGGACAATGACGGATGTCAACGGCGAAACCTATTTTAGGAGGGGGGGCAGTGGAACAAAGCTTGAAATTAAAGGGGACATCTGTGACTAGAGAAGAAAACGTCTGCTCACCACCCCCCCAAACCCTGCTTTAGTTATCAATGCAGGAACCTCAAAACACAGGAAAAATATGATCCTAATATCTAGATCACAGTGAAAACTGGCTACAAAGAGCACATTTCACTCTGAAAGACATGTTCTGTCCTGCAATACACACACAACCCACTGATTTAAATAGGCATTGTGTTCTTAAGTGGCATGGCAGATTAACTATAATTTTATTCATCTGGACAGCCCCTTTTAGTTTAAGGGTTTGTCCCACCATACACATTAATGGCATATCGATAGGATTTCCCATCAATGAGCGATCGGCCGCAGAGGTGGGACTCGCATAGATCGAGAATGAGCGATGAAACCGACCCATTTTGAACTCTCCCACCGATTTCAAAAGAAGAGTTCTGACCAACTGCCAATTGAAAATGGAGGCTTCGGTGCTTGTTCAAGATAGGTATGTTTTCCACATCTGAGACCTGTACCTATCACACATTGATGCTAGAATGGGGTGGAGAGGGAGAAGAAAAAGTAAATTTATCTCCGCCACTGCAGTTCAAATTCTCCATTTCACTTCTGGGCTTTTGTCTCGACACACCAGAGAGGCATCTGCTGCATATCAGGACAAGAGCTTGGAACTGAAGAGGACCGGAAAGCTTATGAGCTGCAAAAGTGGGGGGACAAGGAGGTAAATATTCCCCACTGTGGCCCCATTTAACTAATTTTATTAAACTAGACAACCCTTTTAAAAATACTGCCAGGTATCATTATCTGTTAAAGGAGATCACTGGAGTCCAGCAGAGGAATACTTTAAATCAGTATATACTCAAATTTTACAAATCAGAACACCCTCTTTACATTTCTGGATTAAAGTTCAATCAAACAGCAAGGATGTTCACACCATAGTACATTGCAGGCATAAAGGTCTATGGAGGTTCTCTGTGGCGAGGGGGGAGAGAGGAGGGGAGAGAGGAGGGGAGAGAGGGGGAGAGAGGGGGGGGGAGAAGGAGGAGACGGGGGGAGAGAGGGGCATAAGGGATCGTGTGCAATGTTCACTCAAATAATCAAACTAAAATTAGTGGATTCTGTATACAAAAGACCACAGCTTTCTCCACAGCCTCTTGAAAGCTGGTTCATGTTGTCTGTCATCAGATAAAGCAGGGCTCTACTCAGATAATCACACTACAACTAGTGGATTCTGTATACAAAACACAACATATTTCTCCCCAGCCCCTTGAAAGTTCCTTCATGCTCCCTTTCATCAGATAAGAAGTGTGCTCTGTGCAAGCCCGGCCAGTTCAGCTCTGTCACTCTGCCTGGTCCTATCTAATGCAAGCTTTTAAGTAACTTAGGGCAAGTAGCTCTCTCAGGCTGCAATGTTTGTAATCAATTATTTAGAAAAGTGATTGAATACCCATTTTGGAGGACCCCACATCAACATTACATCGTGGCAAAACCCCTTTAATTGGTTCCTGAGGTCAGTGATCAGTGACCAAATCTTAAGCCAGTTTATAGTATGGTGATTCACAAATAACTAATTTCGGCCATATTTATGTAGACCAGAGAACCCCATTAAATTTTATAAACTGAAAAAATGAAAAATGCAGCCAAGTACTGGACACAAGTTAGTATAGGATCTGAAGCATCATCTTCGTTACTGTGTTTTAGCAAAGATGCGATAACTTTTCAGCATTTTAGGTGATTACAGGAGGAAAAGACGACTAAAAACGATTTCTTTGAAGTCTTCTTGATGTCCCTTCTTGGATGCACACAGGAGTAAAACTCCTCTCCATTCATCTAGTTTGTCATGTAAGACAAGCATGCAGAACAAATCCAAATGTGCTTTATAATGGAACCGTGGCATATATGAAGGAAGGGAAGAGGGGGGACACTAAAATCTGAAAACTGGAATAAAAAAAATTGGGAAATAAAAACTAGAAGGGAGGGGCAGAGGGGGAGGGGGGGTACAGGGAACAATATTTCTACGTGCAGGCATAGGAGATGTAGGACGTTACACGCCTGATGGTTATAACAGCTTATTCTTTCTACATGGATACTGCAATCCAGCAAATATTTAATATCAAATATATATCTCTATATAAGGATATATATATATTTATATATGTACACACAATACCTAGATTATGCCACCCGATTATTTAGATGGGGGCTGACTTTATGAACAAATTGCAAATAAAAAGACAAATCTAATCCACAGCAGACTCCTTCTAATGCTGCATTTCTGAACTTTGTTTAATCCTACAAAAAAAAAAAAAAGGAGGTAGATTTAATGTCTATGTATAAATCTATATATATGTATATATAAAAAAAAGGCTGATTGCAAAAGAATCCTTTCTATTAGATGGTAGGATGGAGTGGGGATAAAACATACCGGAAAATATAGCTATTAATATGCAATGCTGCGGAGCAGCCGTCTGCTATATGTGCAGCCTAGAACATCCCCAAAAAAAAAAAAAAAAAAATTGCTACATTACTTGATATTTCTTGTGCTGGAAAGTGTATTGCTTTAGGATCGCAGGGAGGGACTAACAGGATTATGTGCAATGTTAGTTGTCAAACTGAAATCAAAAGGAGCAGGAGGAAAAGGGGTTAGCACCATGTGACCTTTCATAATTGAAAGGATTTACCCACTTGTGAGTTTTGTCTCCTAAGGAAATGGGATTCAGGAGAGGGGGGAAGGGTTAGTGAGCATTGGAAAGAGAGAGATGTGGTGGAGGAAGGTATCGCTGG
The DNA here is from genome assembly GCA_025379985.1 of Phyllomedusa bahiana. Lineage (NCBI taxonomy): Eukaryota > Metazoa > Chordata > Amphibia > Anura > Hylidae > Phyllomedusa > Phyllomedusa bahiana. The sequence goes on from JAODAL010000653.1 coordinate 27,664, forward strand.
GCCAAAATTGCAGCGTCCAAAGGGCTCATTGGCTGAGCATCATATCCCAGTCTTCTAATTGGGGGGAAATTGCCAAAATGACGTTTTTGAGGAAAGTTTTTGGCTTCATGGATTGTATTCTTCTCTTCTGCCAAAAGAAGCTGCTGCCGCATGTAGTTTTCAAACTCATACTGTGAGGACTCCTCCATCACCTTTGCCTATGGATGAAAACATTGCACGTAATTTAAAGTAAGCAAGGATTGCATCAATAAGGCCATTTTGAAATCATGTTTATGGGCTTGGTTTAAGCATATATTTACTTTATACAGATGCCAACAGAGAAACATAGCAAGAATGTGTACATTAAGTGCACACTTTTTTTTTACTGGATGACTGTGTATGGAATAGCAGAATATACTATGGTATTTGATACTATTTTTGCCCATTTCTCACATACTAGGCAGACCGAGGACAAAAAGGACACTTAAAGGGTTGTTCCCACAAAGTAAAATTAAACTGTACAGGTTGGCCCACCTGTGCTGCGAGCCAACCCTATTCATTCACTTTTATGGGAATATATAGTCAAGAGTGTGCGGTTGGCTATATTTGCAAGCTCCCATAGATGTGAATGAGGAGGATGGCCGCAAGCGCCACCCTCCTCATGCACGGTCGGCTCGCAGTTCACCAAAAGCCATCCTGTGCAGTACACTTAGCTTTGGGGGAACATTCCTTTAACCCTATGGATATGTTTAGCATGCACTTCGGGAGCATTTTGCACAAGGGTGATGAAAACTGGCTTCTACTGTACACTGTGCTTTTATGCTTTACAATATATTGTGCCCCATTCTAAAACAGGGTTTTGGGGATTATCAAAATTCAAAGAGGAAAACAATGCAACAAAGGGGACATGTCACAATCACATAACATTTCTGTTAAAGAAAGCAAACATTACTATTTTCCACTTGCTATAGAGCCCTCTGATATTCCTTCAATTACCTTACACATCTACCTAGTATGTCCAGGGCTGATGGACATGCATGCCAATAGCTCCCTGCATTCACTGCCTGGATCCTCATGTACATAGGCAGCATGGCAATTCCTACTACTGAACACCAGGAGCAGATTTCTCACCAGCGCTTTATGTGGATGTTCTGAGAAGGAATCAAAGTAACACTAGGGGGCATCAGTACAAAGCATTTAATGAATTTAAAAAATCCAGTTATGGTTTGGTTAAGGTATTTTAATGCTGGATAACCCAAAAACGACATTTCATATTTTTACATGGATGTTAAATATAAGCACTTCAAAGAACATTGCTCCAGCATTTATACTATTGCAACTGTAAAATTTAAATAGAAAGCAAACATCTTTGTATTTCTCAGTCTGTAAATGATTTGCCTGCAAAAAGCCTTGCAGTCTCATGCTTCATACCCGGGGTATAGCAGCATGATTAGAAAAACAAGCACTATCTAGTAAACACAGGTAGCACATCATTCTGGAAATCAGTCGATACAAAACAACAAGATACAGCCATAACTATACTTCCAGACCAGGGTTAAGATAAAGGTTAAATTCTGTTTAAGGTCTTACCTCTTGTGAGTTTTCTGGACTGGTAACATGATCAATGTCAGGTACAACTTGCAGTGGGCCACTTAGAGAAGACATAGACTGCCTAAAGAAGAATTATTAATTATTTTAATAATGTCAACTACGATAAAACAGGAATAACAGAAGCATTGGCTTGTTATACAATAGGCCTGATTTTCACCTGTCTAGCAACCAATCAGGACTCCGTTTTCATTTCTTAAACTGCTCTGTAAAAATAAAAGCTGAGCCGTAATTGGTTGCTCTGAACAGAGTTTTACGGGTAGACATTTTCATAAATGAAGCCCAATGTCTTCTTAAGATCCAGTTTTTAATACAGAGGTCTCTCTTTGCGATTGCTCCTCTATAACTTCAATTGCCGTGGATTTTCCAGCCACATCTGATGGACATGTGTTTCAAGCATCTACCACTCTCATTACAATAATCTTTTCACACTGTTTACCATCTCCCTCCCACCTGCTCCATCGTCAACCTGCTAATTTCAGACTGTGCTCTCTTGTCTAGAGTTTAGCTTCTTATTAAAAACACTTTCTGCCTAAACCTTATTTAAATGCTTAATATATTTAATTTCTATCAAACCCCTCTTTTTCCTCTGAGACTATACAAATTACGGTAAGTTTCTGGCATGCTGTCAGCCAAAAAAAAACATTGTAGTCCTGTTCTATAGATGTATGACCAGTCGTACACCTGCACTTTTGAACGGGCAAAAAATATACTATGAAAGGCAGACCACACACCAGATTTAAGAAACCACATATGACACTTTCATACATTCCGGTGCCTTCTATACTGATAAAAAGCCAGTTAGGCCATGTTCACACGGCTTAAAATGGGCCATATTTCGGTCCGTAATTACGCACCAAAGTGCGCAAATTACGGGCTGAAAACGGCCCAGTCATTACGGTAATCCACAGTCCTCATAGAGCACTATGGATTACGTCTCCTCTCCCTGCTCTGCGAATCCGCCGGGCGGGGAGATAATGGACATGTGAATTACCAGCGGCGTATACGCGCCGCTGGTAATGCAAGTCAATGGGCCGGCGAAGTGCCAGCACCCCCGCTCCGGCCCCACGGCGTAATTGTGGGGCGTAATTACGTCCCGCAGTTAAGCCGTGTGAACATAGCCTTAGAACTGGCGAGTCGACTCAAAGTTCATACAGGTCGCCATAAGTTTTGTTAAACCTCTACCGGTAATCAGAATTAAAAAAAAAAAGTCTAAACTAAACAATAAGGTTAAAAACTTATTTGGCAGTAACTTTGCTGTAAGGCTGAAGCACAACTAAAGATCATGTACTCCTTCACAACCACATTTTCACAGAGCTCTTTGCAGTCACACAGCGGTGTGCTAATGGAGGACAGGGTGCAAATGGCTGGCATGACAGTCAGAGGTCTGAAACATGTGAATATCAAACATGCATTTAATTAGAGGAAAAACGCTTCCTTCTTCTGCCTAAGTTTCTCTCTCCCTCTCCTTATCTGTTCACTCATGAGTTACTGAGGTCATCTAGCTTGCAGCTGCCCATTGAAGTCTATGGCAAGGGGAGAGGCAGAAAGTGAAAGAAGCAAACTCTCACATGCGAGAAATGGCTTGGAGTACATTAGATAGCAGTAAGGAGCAGTGAAGTTGTGAGTCCACCATGGAGGTGACAGAAGGCACTCGCTGTATCTCACTACCTCTCCTTCCCTCTTATTAGACTTCTGTCTGCACTTGATGGATTTCAGAGTGAACAGATAAGAATGCAAGAGAGGGATGAGGGAAGTTTGTAAAGTGAAGTTAAACATTTTTGCTTATAACATATTACAAAGTTTCTTATTTTTTTCTTATACAGCTGATTTACGTGAAATGGTGTTATAATTGGAGTTGGCCTTTAAAAACTTCCCTATAGTTTCGTTTCTACAGCTCATATGCAGACCATGTGTTCCCACAGCAAACAAAGTTGCTTCACTTTTCCTTTTCATCACACATCTAAAATAAAAAATGTAAGATGTGTATGTTATATATACAGCCTTTAAAGTGCACCTATCAGGTGATTTATGCTACTCCGCAAGGATATGATGGAATGAAAGAAGCTGAGCTCTGTAACATGTACAAGTAGGTTTACAGTGTAAATCCTGACTGGACTCCTAGAAGCGACAGCAAGAGTTCTGCTAACATCGGCCACATGTCGTTATAGACAGCTTTCCGTGTACACAGCCAATGGCCATTCATGGTATGTGGGTGGGATTAGATAGTCTCCTGACAGGACTCCTAAAAGACTGTAATGTACTTTTCTTTTTACTCGGATATGTAGGTTTATGTGATTTGAAGCAGGATTTCAGATAGTTCAGCTTTTTTCTCTCTCTTACATCCTGCTCTCAAATAGGGCAGAGAAAATAAAAAAAAATATGTCACCTGGCAGGTTTACTACAAGTCCACTACAATGGAAATAAAATGACTTTACTGCACTTTAATTCCATATAGATAAGATACAATGAAAACTCCCAATGAATCCTTCCTGCAGATCACCAGTTCAGAAGACAATCTCAGTTAAAAACAGAAGTCAAAATATCCAGCAGACATGTATGTGTGTCTTACTATATAGACGGAAAACCATAAAAAACAGTCCAAGACTGTGGGAGGGGCTTTTTTCCCCCCACTACTACTAACATCTTTGCTGTACTAATTAACATTCAAGAAAACCTACCCCCACAAAAAAAAACAAAAAAAAACACACCTATCTTTCCCATAGAGTCCTCGGTGTATTTTACAGCATACTTTTTATTATTATTTACCCAAATAAATATATTGGCTATATGGGGCTAGTATAGCATGAAGACAGCCTTAGTAATACCAGGACAGAACTAACCATGAAGATATAATGCCTCCAAGAGATTCTAGAACTTCTGATGCAGTCAAACGTTGTTGTGGGTCCAAAACCAACAACTTTCTTATGAGGCATACTGTGCTCTCCGACACCCTGCCATCTCTGTAAAGAAAACACAGATCACATTTTATTAAAAACCAAACAAATACTTCAATTTAGTTACAAAATTCCAGGCTCAGATCTAAATTGTATAGAACTTAGCCCTTCTTATATTAAAGGGGTTGTCTCGTTACAACAGTTGGTCTCCTTTTATGCTGGTTGCCAAACAGATCTAGTGAAATGAAAGGGCGTGGTTCTCCTCCCAGCAGGGCGTATCTTCACTCTCTGCAGACACAAAGTGTGCACTTGAGGATTCATCCTGTGTGAGCTGGGGGGAAGGGAGAGGTTCTCAGCTGTCATTGGAAGTGAAAAGCTGCCAATACACACACCTCTCCTGTGCTGCTGCCAATACACACCTAATCCATGCACCCTGCTGCTTCTACATTCCCCCTGATCGTTCCTGTCTGCGACCTGTACACTGCCTCCGCATAGCCTGCGCGTTCTCGTCCGTGACCTGGTTGGGACATACCGCTCGGCCGATAGCCAGTAATGCATTAGCTGGGCGTAACCCAACCTGGGCACAAATGCCGTTGCCAAGCACAAATTAAGCAGCCCATTCTCAAACCATAGCACTTCACTAATGGTAACCAAAGACGTACATGCTACGAGTTTTGGTCCCCTCATTTTAAACTATGATCTTCGTAGTGAGACAACCCCTTTAATTCAGGAAAGAAAAACATACTGGAGATATTGATTGCATCCATTTCTAAAGACATGGATAATTGTGTTTTCAGGGCCAATAAACAGAACTGCAACTTAAACTGCTTTAATATTAATTTTATAAAGAGGTACACATTTTACTGCATTACAGTCATTATCCACAAAGACTCAACATTGCCCCAAAGACTTTTTCCAAGCCATCCACTTTATTCATGCACTTAGTCAATAACAGAACTAAGTAATGCATCAGGAAAGGCATACATATCCAATATGCAGTGCCGTCACAGATAGGACATGCATATCAGACTTTATAAAAGAAACATTTTTGGCTTTTTAATGGAAACACCCCCACACCCCCCCCCCCCAAAAAAAGAAAAGAAAAAAAAACATCGCTCAAAGTGGACATAAAAAGGGAACCTGTCAGGTGGCTTATGCTACCCTATCGGACAACAGAATGTGATCGAGGGAGAGAACCTAAGTTCTGCAAAACTTAGGGGTGTAGGATTTGAAGCAGGATTTCTGAGTAAAAAGCAGAGATAATCCTGACCAAACTTCCAAAAGGGGGTGTTGCTACTTGGTAAAGTCCCTGTGAAGGCTAGCTTGTAGCGAACTATAAGCCAGCCTCAGACAACGGGGAGAGGGACGTGCTTACAGTGTTCTCCTCATTCTCTTCTATAGCAGTTTCCAAGCGAGTCTTATATTCATGAATAGGAGACAGCTGTGCAAGCAAGGCCCTCACCACATTTACTGAGGCCGACTCGCAGCGGGCTACAAGCCAGCCTCCACAGGGGTGCCAAGTGGTAAAACCCCTCTAGGAAACAGTGGAAGTCCTGCTTACCATGCCCTCAGTGTACACAGTTTTCTCTGTGTACATGCACTGATAAATGTAAAGCGGTCAATCACTGTCTGTAGGCCCGGTAGGCCACGCTTTCTCTTTGCTTGTGTTGTATTTTTTCCTGCTTTTAATTCAGGAATCCTGCTTCAAATGATATAAACCTATATAAAATTGGAGCTTAGCTCCTCTCCCTCGATCACGTCCTGCTCCAATGTAGGGTAACAAACCATTTGACACATTCCCTTGAAAAGCAATGTGCTAGCCAATTTATGATAACCTGTCTGATGGCAGCATATAATAGTGTCAAGGATGCCGGTTAGTCTATGTTTACATGGGCACATTTCTAATACGAGCAAGATGCGCGCCGAAATTACGGTAACCCACAGTTCTCACAGAGAACTATGGATCACACCTCCTCTCCCCGCACGTACAATATGATTGTATTGTACGCGCGGGGAGATAAGTGACGTCATGCGAGTAATGACAGTCTTTGGGGCCGGCCCCCCACGTCGTGGGAGTACGCGCAGATCAGCGCAACTCCCAAACAACTTCCGTAATTGTGGGGAGTACTGTACGCCCCACAATTATGCCGTGTGAAAATAGCCTTAGAATGAGTAACAACGATAAAGCTGAAAATCAGCTATGCCGATCACCTAGTTTGCAGCCAAAACACTGCAAACTGTTGGAAATCAACTTCTCGTTCACACTAATGTCCAATAAGTAGTCTTATTTCCCAAACTTAGGCTACCGTTTCAACCATGGTTTGTTTTTGTTTTTTTTTGAGGATTCATTTCATACATAAAAATGCACCAAATTCCTTTTTTTCAATTTCAGGAAAGGTATGGATTATATTTTATGTATGTGGTCTTGTCTTTACTATAATGATTGGGTACAACATGCTATTTTTTCTATGTAATGTCAATTGCCATCACTCTGATTTGCCACTGTTGTAATGGGATGATTATATTTCAGTTTCAGAGTAAAGGGAGTCAGCACTGTCTTATAGGTGTTGACAGTCTTTTTTTTCTATTCTTATCCTTTTTGTCTTAAAAAAAAAAAAACAACAAAAACACCTTTTATATACAGTTAGGTCCATATATATTTGGACACTGACAAATTTCATTCTTTTACTTGTTTACAGAAAGATATTGAAGTTATAGAGTGTACTTGGACATAAAGTCCTGACTTTTAGCTTTCATTTGAGGGTATCCACATTAAAACTGGGTGAAGAGTTTAGGATTTCCAGTTACTTAACATGTGCCACCCTGTTTTTTTTTTTTTTTTTTTTTTTAAAGGGTGCTTTCACATGATGTGGTTTTGGTGCATTTTTTTGGATGCGTTTTTTGTGCAGGAAGGTACAACAATTAATGCTATACATTGTTGCACAAAAAACCGCATCAAAAACGCACCGTGTGAAAGCACCCTAAAGGGACCATAAGTAATTGGACAATTGACTCAAAGGCTGTTTCATGGCCAGGTGTGGGCAATTCCTTCATTATTTATGTATGATGGGATCGCATTTTTTTTTTTTTTTTTTTTTTGTGTGTGTGTTGGTGTTCCCCTTTACCTACCAGCAATACTAGTAAAAACCACAGGAATGGTAAATCAGATCCTAGACTCCTGTATAGTTGGCTTTAGAAACAAGTTACATTATCAAAGATGTAAACCCAACTATATTAGACAAGCCTTATATGTGAAGTAAAAAATAAAAATTATGGGAACATTACAGTCACTCACTCTGGGATAGAATATTCTGCCGCCTTGATTTTGCGAAAGAGTTCCTGAGGTATACTGTCATAAAACGGAAATTGACCAAACAACATAGTAAAAAGAACTACTCCAAGTGCCCACATGTCGCTTGGCTTTCCACGATAAGGACGGCCTTGATACAAATAGAAACAGCAGTTAAATAAATACAGTATCGCAGATCTAACCCCGAATGCAGCCCTTATGTCTAATTCACTCGCAAAGTAGATAATTTAAATATGTGGACTCATGTGTGTAAAAGTTTCACTTTGGGGAGGAACCATAAAATGTGTATAGAGACTTAGGATATGTTCACATGGCGTAATTGTGGCACGTACAGTACGTGCCGGAATACACCGGGTGTTTCGGGAGTCGCGCTCCCCCGAAGCATGGTGGGGGGATAGTTTGGGGGGCAGCCCGCCGGCCCCACTGACATGCACTACTCACGGTGCGTAATCGCCGTGAGTAATTGATGTCACTTATCTCACCACGCGTACAATGAGATCGTATTGTACGCATGGGGGGGGGACGAGGCGTAATCCGTAGTTCTCTAGGAGAGCTATGGATTACCGTAATTGCGGCGTGCATCTTGCTCGTATTAAACTCAAATATGCAGCGAAATGCGTGCCGAAATTACGCCATGTGAACATACCATTAGAGGCCATGCATTGCTACATGGAAAATTATAATATCCATATAAGGTCTAAGGAACAGAGCACTAGAAATGCAAGCTCTTGCTCTAGAACATCTCACTGTAAATGTGCATGGAACAATGCATATTTCTAAGTCTCCCTACACCTTTATGGTGCTCTCCCCAAGGAGAAACCTTACCCTCTAGAGCTACATTAAAAGGTTGTACACCCAGTCAGGCAGAACCCCGCTTTATGCATGTTATAGAAATGTGTATTCTGTATAAGGTGTAATAGAAAAGAGTGTTACTTAAATGACATCCCAGTGACTATGGATTGTTTTTGTTCAGGTTATAAGAATATGGTTTCGATAGGAAACTGCATTCACAGCTTTGGGGTCAGTCAGCTGCGCTATGTTCCAATTCCCTCCTTGCCCCAGGACAGAAGATAATCTACATTTGTGTTTTCTGCTATTCATCCTTATGACTGTATTGCTTGTATGTATGTCACCTTATTGTATCTTTCTTTTTGTATTTTATGTAAGCACTGTACCTTTTTTCTATTAAAGCTTAAAATTTTAAAAAGTTTGGTCCTTTTATGCTCTAAGAATCCATAGTCTTGATTAGTGTTTAACTCTGTCTGCTGGAGAGCAGTATTTGGTTAGTGTTTTAACCCTGAAAGTGCGGGCGAGGGGTGTTTGTGGGTATCAGCATCTTTCCCCTATGATTGATTATCGATTTCCCGTGTAAAGGTGGTGGCAGCTTATATGTTTGGGGTGCCTGGACTGTGCTAGGATGCAATTCAAGCTTAATTTGTCACCTGAACGGAAGGTGAGTGCAAATAGGATTGAGTGGAGGTAAACATATCCAGCTAAATTTTGATTTGGAATCGTGAATTGCATGCAGAGTGTCATAATGTTTCAAAATTAGTATATAAAGTAAGAAATGAAAGGAAAAATGTTATGATTAACAACAACCACCTTTAAATTGCACTTTGTTTATGGCTACCAAGCAGGTACAGTTAATGCAGTTACTAACCTGTTCAATCCGTTTAAAAAAAGAAAAGGTAACCTGACCATTAACTGTTCCCCCATCTAAATGAATGGGGTATTCCCCTGCAGTTTCACCACATCAATGTCAGCAACTTACCACTAAGTACATCAGGACTGATATAAGCTGGGCTTCCTCTCTGATCCTTTAATAGATCGTCTTCACTCACCAAGTGCTTACCCAAGCAAAAGTTAGTAATGGTTATTCTATGTGTCCTGCAAATAAATAAATAGGGTTGTAGATTAGAAGTGTGGACAGTAGACCTAAAAGGTACAAACCCAACTGCTTCAGCAATGTAGAATGTGAAAGCGAATTTAAGGTCTTATTCAATAGAAACGTCCTGCACTTTGAATGCCATAAGAATTAAACAAGTTACTGTTTTCGCATTTCCTGCCTCCCAAGAAATGGAACTGGAGCAATTGGAACTGGAGCAATTAAAGGGGTTGTCTCGCTACAATGATTGGGTTTTAATTAAAAGATCTTTAAAAAACAAGCAGCTTTGCAATATATGTTCATTACAAATGTCCTACTGATTTTGAATTATCCCTGGTAGTAGTAGTGCATCAGCTCCTGAAATCCCTATAGCAGCCAACCTGTTGATTTTTATCTCACTGGCTGTCAGTGCTGATAACTCATCTGCTTCTGAACACAGGTCAGAGCACAGAGCCCCTCCTGCACACTATGCTTCTGTAGTGGAGGGAGAGGGAGGGCTCTGGCTTCTGTGTCTGTGGATTAACCCTGTGTGTGCCTGCTCCCTCCTGCTCTCTACACAGATTGAGGAGAGCAGAGGCGAGGCTGATCTGTAGTCAGTAGATGTGATAGCCGTGACCCTGTGTGTTACTATAATCATGATGTGTCTGTGGAGCTCTGACTATACTAATAGAACAGATCAGGGGGGGCATGTGAACGGTTCCTATCCCTCCCTGCTCTGCTGTATTAGTGACACATTGTGATTATAGTAACTCACTTCACAGCTGCCCTGTGTCTGTTCTGACAGGGTGGGTTTGTTGTTGCTTGAGATGTCCTTGGAGATTTGTATAGGAACCTTTACATCCCCCCCCTGCTCTGCTATTAGCATACACAGCTTCACAGACCTTTCCTCACTCATAGATCAGCTCTCTCCCTGTTGTCTCCTGACTCTGTGCAGCTGATTCAGCAGTGAGCAGCAGATCTAGGCAGGCACACACAGGGTTAACTCTGGCAGCAAACCCCCTCACCCTACCCTGTATAAAAGTTACTGCAGTCGGAGGAGGAGAGCTGTCTGTGTGCTGAGGGGAAGGGGGAGGAGAAGAGGCAGACAAGAAGCACGCCCCTTAATTAAAAAATCCTTTGCTGAAAGACACATTGAAGTAGGCTGAAAGCCTGTTGTGAGAACTCCTTTAAGGAAAAAAAAAAAAAAAAAAACACACACAATGGTTTTTAACCCAGCATATTCATTTTTATGGGTTTGGTTTTTCTGGTGATCAAAGTATGGTATACGTGACATGTCAACTTTGTTCTGTATATCAGTAAAATTCTGGTGTTGCGGATTGTATATCCTCGAGTATTAAAAAAAAAAAAAAAAAAAAAAAAAAAGTGATGAAAAAGCCTCTCTGCTTATACTCGAGTCACCATCAGCGTCCGGGTGCTGGCAGAGATCCATCAGCTGTATGCAAGTCCTCTGGGAGCGCATACGGCTGATTCTTGAGTCAGTCCACAGCGTCCGGACGCTGCCACAGCCCGGTTCTCTCTTCAGCTGTAACTGCTTCCTACAAATAAAGATACTATTGCGGAGCAGAAAGCAAGCGCTCCCTGCTCCTCAACAGGACTCCGGAAGTCTGCAAGCAAACTTGTGGCCTTCCGAAGTATCTGGCACAGGCAGCGTGCTGTGTCATCACGGAGATGGAGGGCATCTGAGCAGCGGGGGAAAAGGGGAAGTACTTGTATTTTTTAAAAAATCCTGCCTATGGAGGGGGGGTTGACGACATTAAACTGCCCATACCTGCCTATGTAATTTTATTGGAATTCATTGTTATTTTTGAAATCTACCGGTAGCCGCTGCATTTTCCACCCTAGGTTTATACTCGAGTCAATAAGTTTTCCCAGTTTTTTGTGGCAAAATTAGGAGCCTCAGCTATTCGGATCGGCTTATACAGTAGTTTTTATTTTGATTTTCTTTTAAAAGAAAAGCATAAGACACTTCCATTGATATTTTCTGTGACCCATAACTATGCCAGGGCTTTTTTTGTGGGCTTTTATTAAAATACACAAAGCAACCCAAAAAATAGTTTATTTTAACAGACCAGATTTTTTGACGAAACCATACCAATTAGGTATATTTTTTTTCATCTCTCTCTCTCTATAATAAATGGGAATGGGAGGGGAGGAAGGAGCTTGAACTTTATAGTTTTTTTTCCTACCTCAAAACATTTTTTGAACTGCGTTACTTTTCATTCGGATTGTGTGTGCCAGACATAACTAACAGCTGGTCCTCTTTATGTATAAAGCGGACTCAGCCTTAAAATTCATTCCAGACTCCTTGCCCTTACGTTGCTGGAAACATGTTGAGAGACAAAATATTCTATTATTTACAGTTGTCATTTTTTTAGGGTTATTTTACACATGTCCGGCAATCCAGAGCCATACCAGATGAAACAATTTAAACCCAAAATCCATCCCCACCACTCAATAGAATGAAATGGATCACAATCACATTGTGGTATTATAAAAAAAAAAATAAAAAAAACATACCACACCACACACTGAATAAGTCTTCTGATCTACTACAAACATGCCAGAGGGTAACAAAGTCAAAATCAGACTCGTGTGAACCTACTCTAAAATAAGTTTTTAAAAACGGGCAGATTTATTTTGTGCTCAAGTGTAAGGAGTCAAGTGTAAGAAAGAAAAAAAAAGAAAAAAAAAAAAAAACACACACCTAAAATCAGAGCCATTCATAGGGCAGTGATTTTTATATCAGTGATCACCTTCCACCAACAGACATTTCCAGTGCTTTCAATACCTGCACCGGACAGAAACCACAAGCAATTCTGAGTCTTCTTCTGTCTTTCACATTTTAAGTTTGTACTATTTAAAATGTACTAAATAAGTAATTAAAATGATGGTTGTGACAAATCTATACAGATGAAAGTATAACTTTTAGTTGCTTTTAAGTATATGGAACATCAATAATTCTCCGATGCCATGTTCCAGTGACTGCTAAATATTGGAAATGACTTTTGGGAGCCAGGTTATTATTAAAGGTGTTTGCTGGGACTTATTATTTGTTCTAGAGCTCATAACTTAATTATATTGAACTTTGTAACTGATACTTATTAACAATTATTTACTTGTTTTGCTCTGCAAAACCAGGCAGTAAGCCCTTCACTCCCCTCCTTCCTGCATATCAGGTGACATCCATTGATCACATGGTTATACTTCTGAGTCTATGGACGTTTTGTCATCACTCAGTGGGGGTGGTCTGAAGCCAAACTCTGCTCGGAAACACTCCCCTGTAGTGGGTGTGACCTGAGCAGAGAGATCTGACTGTATATACTGACTCATCATACACTATATAAACAGAAGTGCTGACAGGAATGTAAGCATTCAAATACAGAGCTGGAGGCTGCAAACAGATTACTTGCATTGTATGATTGCTGCTGGATAATCTCAGAGGTTCTTATACACAGACAGTAAGAAAAAAAAAAAAAAGTCTGCTACTGCTCTTTATGTAGTGCCAGGGTAAAGCATCCTGAGATTCTGCCCTGACATCACTGAGTGCAGGAATTATGTCACATCCCCAATATGACATTGCCCACCTTCCTTGATTGATAGGCTAACCATATACAGGAAACCTGGGTGATGCCACATTCCCTACAGCAATCAAGGATGGAGTATGAGTTCACATGGCGTTTTTGGATACGTTTTTCGGACCCTAAACGGACCAAAACACGCATCTGCGTTCAGACGAGCGGTCGCCGATGCGCGTTTTGATCCGAAAGACGCAGCAGATGCCCTATTTAAAAACTATAGGGTGCGAACCTGTTGAAGCAAAAACGAATCCAAACACACATCTGCGTTTTGGATGCTTTTTATGCAGCGCTTTTGAATGTGTTTCTCGAATCTAAAATGTATCAAAAAATGCTTTGATAACATCCACTTATAATGGGTGGATAGCTGTGTACATGAGGTTGTTGGGGGGGGGGGGATGTACAACACGTACATAGAAATATATAAACCAAATATAATCATATAGATTTGTACATGTATTACATATATTATAGGTGGGAAAGAATGTTTGTTTGTTTTTTTTACCATGTCACAAACTGATTGGTGACTATATAACACACAGGCTGCTTCAGGCAACCAGGGAGTGAACTGGAGCAAAGAATGATAATGAACAGTGCTAGGAAAATTAGGGAGCGGGTGCAGAGAAGTCCTAGATTGTAACTGCAAGGGACTCTGGGACTTGTAGGAAATAGCTGCAGGAGAACTACTGACAATCCCGCAAGCAGGTTTCTCTGATCTTATGAGAAATTTATAAGGAGGCAAAAGAAAAGAAACACAAGAAGGTCGTGGGATCTCTTTACTTTTCAGTATAAATGCTGTTATTAGTGTCCTATGAAATCATTAAACTCCCGGATAACCCCTTTAAGGTTGAAGCCAAAAGACTACAGTTGGCAGAAATATAAATGAACAAGGAGATGCTGCTAAATGCACTTTTACTAAACCCTTCTGTGTACATGTGGGTGACACACTTGACTGCATATTATATACACACAGGAATCTCTATTATCTGTCATTGAACAGGCTGTACTCTGGGAGATGAATCATCCTCTTTAAACCAATAGTTTTATACATAAGCCCACGCTGCGAACACACGAAAGTGCCACAAACATGTTCTTTTTCAATGCTTCTCAGACTTACACTTCAACCATCATGAAAAGCATAATATACTGAGCATTTAAGAAAACAGGTTTTAACTCATTTTTCTTAAACGCAAAAAAAATATACAGAAGACATTGATCTACTATGAACAGAAAAGCTATGCTTTTGGTTCCATTTACAACAGGTCAAAAAAAAAAAAAAGTTTGATGGACAAGCAATGCCCACAAAACGTAAAATACAACACCCGCAGAATGGGACTAAGCCACAGCTGTCTGACCAATACAGTGCCATTGCAGAATCCACGTCAAAATGTGACAAGTCACTTTGTTCTGTGCTGCCTTATGAAGATAGTTTTACTGTACTGGGTACTAACAGATTCTAGGAGAGTTCTCTATATTGACAGAGGGTATGTTTATGCATAGTTATTAGGTCAGCCTTCAGCGGAATTTGTTTTCTTTAAACAATAATAATTTAGCTAAAAACTTCTGGGTACTATAATGCACCCATAACAATTACCACTCTGGGTGTATGTCAAGCTAATTCCAACTGCATAACCTTATATTTGTCAAAAAATAAATTTGCCACTTCTCTGTCCAAGCCTCCAAATGACGAAGATCAATTTATAACTTCATACTGTGCTCCTCTGCATTACTTCGTATCATACCATGTGAATGTACACGGACGGACAACTAAGGCTAAGTTCCACTGCCGACTGGCCACACAGATTTATTTTCTGCATATTAAACTTGCATTGCACTCAACATTGTTGCAAGCTGGTGCGGACATCCCAGTGATAAACTGTAAAAATTAGGTCACGTGTGAAATCCTTAGCGACATAAATTTTGAGTTCTCTTTTATATCTATAGATACAGTGGGAACGGAAATTATTCAGACCCCTTTAACATTTTTCATTCTTTGTTTCATTGCAGCCATTTGGTAAGCTGAAAAAAGTTCATTTTTTTGCTCATTAATGTACACTCTGCACCCCCCCCATCTTGAAAGAAGAAAAACAGAAATGTAGATATTTCTGCAAATGTATTAAACAAGAAAAACTGAAATATCACATTTAAGTATTCAGACCCTGTGCTCAGTATTGAGTAGAAACACCCTTTTGAGCTACTGCAGCCATGATTCTTCTTGGGAATGATGCAACAAGTTTTTCACACCTGGATTTGGGGATTCTCTGCCATTCTTCCTTGCAGATCCTCTCCAGTTCCCTCAGGTTGGAAGGTGAAGAATGGTGGACAGCCATTTTCAAGTCTCTCCAGAGATACTTAATTATGTTTAAGTCAGGTCTCTGGCTGAGCCAGTCAAGAATGGGCACAGAGTTGTTCTGAAGCCACTGCTTTGTTATTTTAACTGTGTGCTTTGGGTCATGGTCTTGTTGGAAGAAGAACCTACGGCCCAGTGTGAAGTCCAGAGCACTCTGGAAGAGGTTTTCATCCAGGATTTCTCTGTACTTGGCCACATTCATATTTCCTTCAATTGCAACCAGTCGTCCTGTCCCTGCAGCTGAAAAACATCCCCATAGCATGATGCTGCCACCACGTTTCACTGTTGGGATTGTATTGGGCAGGTGATCAGCAGTGCCTGGTTTTCTCCACACATACCGCTTAGAATTAACACCAAAAAGTTCATTCTTCGTCTCATCAGACCAGAGAATCTTATTTCTCATAGTCTGGGAATCCTTCATGTGTTTTTTTGCAAACTGTATGGGGGCTTTCATATGTCTTGCACTGAGGAGAGGCTTCCGTCGGTCGCACTCTGCCATAAAGCCCCGACTGGTGGAGGGTGCAGTGATAGTTGACTTTGTGGAACTTTCTCCCATCTCCCTCATGCATCTCTGGAGCTCAGCCACAGTGATCTTAGTGTTCTTCTTTACCTCTCTCACCAAGGCTCTTCTCACACGATTGCTTAGTTTGGCTGGATGGCCAGGTCGAGGAAGAGTTGTGGTCTTCCCAAACTTCTTCCATTTTAGGATTATGGAGGCCACTGTGCTCTTAGGAATCTTGAGTGCTGCAGAAATTCCTTTGTAACCTTGGCCAGATCTGTGCCTGGTCACAAATCTGTCTCTGAGCTCCTTGGGCAATTCCTTAGACCTCATGATTCTCATGTGCTCTGACATGCACTGGAAGGTCTTATATAGACAGGCGTGTGGCTTTCCTAATCAAGTCCAATCAGTTTAATTAAACACAGCTGGACTCCAATGAAGGGGTAGAAGCATCTTGAGGACCAGAAGGAAATGGACAGCATGTGAGTTAAATGAGTGTCACAGCAAAAGGTCTGAATACTTATGACCATGTGAAATTTCAGTTTTTCTTGTTTAATAAATTTGCAAAAATATCTACATTTGTTTTTTTTTCTTTCAAGATGGGTTGCAGTGTACATTAACTTTTTTGATCTGATCAAATGGCTACAAAATTTTAAAAGGGTCTGAATACTTTTTATACCCACTGCATATAAATTTAAATAAAGTTAGATGTGTGTGTCTATACCTAGATCCATCTCATATTATATATATATATACACACACACACAATTAATATATATTATAATCATATATATATATATATAATATATATAATATATGAGTTTTAAATACTATACAACACATACATACATACACAACACCCCTTCCTGTAACATCCCAATCGCATCTAATTTTTGGTCTGTGGTATCGGAATACCTTGAAAAAGGTATCGCAACGTATACAGTTGCAGAGCCATAAGAATCTGCATAGAAAAAGTAATCTCTTTTGGACTACTAAAGAAACTATTTTCGCCATTTAACTGACATGACTCTTCCTTGGCCCCACTGCATTATATGACTGGATCCTTATATATAATCCTTAATCGTGTGTATACGATATATGAATACTTCAGTGTGCCAATAGTAACCCCCTATATTGTTTGCCTTAGAGAAAGAATTTATATACATGCCCATAGTATAAACATGACATTTTTATTTATTTTAAGTTAAGCTATTGCCATTTGCTTCTACTGACTAACCAATTGGTAGGGGTCCAAGTCTATACTTATGTGATTGCTGTATCTGATCTCTTACACATTAGTGCTGCTCTGTACAAACAACTGCCTGTGGAAGCACCAAGTAAAAACTCCAACATATATAAAAGATATCGAGTTATACAAAAATAGCAAAAAGGATGATTTCTGTCCATACCATTTAACATACTGGCATATCTATGACACTCAATAAGCTTACCTTTTGTTTAGCACCATGTTACCCAGTTTTAAGTCTCTATGTACAATGTTCTTCTACAAGAAGAAAATAAAAAGATTTTGGTTACTGGCCATAAAATATATTTGTAAAATTAAACACAGCTACTTTAATGACACGGCACATTTCTCTATACAAAATAGAATGGATTGAAATGAAAATGTGCCTTTAAACTGCTGATCTCAGCTCAAACATGTACCTTGTGTAAAGCTTCCACTACTCGGACAACATCGTAGAATATGACCACAGTTTCTCTCTCTCCCAGTCTCTTCTCCTTAATTACATAATGCTGTAAATTTATTAAGTCTGCAGTCTTATCGCTAAAATCATGGGCACAGAGGCAATCCAGGACCAGACATATGCGCTTCCTCATCTTTCTTATTAACTTATTGGCATCCATGTCTTCAGAAATTTCACACGTTCGATCCTAGGGAAAGAAATACGAATAGATGGTGAAGCGTATTCCAACAATCTGAATTGATTTCTTTGTTAGACATTAGGCTCTGTTCGAACTTCTGTTGGAAGCAAAAGTTAAAAAAACCAAAACAATACCGCTATTAAAACTTAACTTTTAATGATCCTATAAATAAAATATACATATATTAAAAATATGACCGATAGGGACCATTTATCGCTCTCTACCGGATTTCTTACCCTAGACTGAGCCCGTGGTGGGGTGACCGCCCTATAAAGAGCGACCCCGCACTTCTTATATGCCCTACTAATTTCCTCAACTCAATTTAGAGGCAAGATACCAAAAGGACCGTGCAAGGTTAGATAAAGAGCAATTTCCAAATATATTGCCCTTCCAAATTCTCAAGTCTGATCCAAACACATATATATTTCTCAGGATCAAACCATAATCCACATGTATACAAAACTTCCAACGCATTTCGTCCCAGGTCAGCAGACTCTTCCGTTTGGATACCTGGCGAAAAAAAGATTAACTAGGATGATGTATCGTCCAGAGACTGAAGTATGGGAATTGGTGTGCTCTACCAAGATAGATAAAGTCCCTTTTTTGAAGGTTCCATAATTTTTAACCAGAATAGAATAGAGGTGCATACAATAATATCCCTGTCAAAATAATGGACACCGTGTCAGAACCCAGAAATACACTATTGTGAGGCACTATTCACATCTCTAAGGAGATTCTATTAGAAGTTATTACTTCACATTTGGTCAATGGCTGCATAAAAATAAATAAAAAAGGAAAAAAGTCCAGCCTCCTGTTTTTTTTCCAGCAAAATATTTTTTTTTGCTATCCATCAGAGCTGAAAACCTGATAGCAATGTAATCGGAGCCTTAGAAGAGAACTGGTGACATCTCCTGATCCGTATATGAAATACTTGTGTTCCCCAGGACATACTTCTAGAGTATTTTTCCTTTACCCTCTCTCTCATGTGGTTCCCCTGTCATTCATCAGAGAAATTCACTACCAATCTGTCAGCTGGGGAGTTCTCTGACAGCCCGACATTGTCTAATCAGTGCGACGTTCAGTGTGTGCAGGGACACACCCCACTGAAAACTAGAATGTTAACACCCATCTGGCATATCCAGTAGATAACAGAGAAAAAATAAGGGCATCTCCCCACAGCACAGGTTTGTGACCGGTTTTTCAGACGGTTTGCGGCTAAACCGACCGGTATTTGTCCATTGCCATATAAACGGACCCTAACAGAGAAACAACACAGCTGTAAGAGAAGATGCCCAGAATTGCTATTTCATAAGAACCACAAGGATTTACTAAATAAGCCATATCAGGAAATACACACAAGTCTTCTTTAAGGCACGATAGAGCATCAATAAGATGCACATAAGTCACATTCTAATTGGAAAGCTAAATAGACACCTGAAAATGAACTAACTTGCTAGCTCTTGGTCATGAATCTAGACAAATAGAATAAGCTGCCATTTCATCCGCAGCAAGTGTACAAAAAAAGAAAAAAAAAAAAAAGTGTAAAAACGTATAATCTCCAGATATGAAAGCTCCCCAGCCCACAAGAGGACCAGGTTTCTCTTCCTGCATCAATACAAGGTCTAAACACAGAGCTACAAAGTTATTTTTTCCTCCCAAAATTGGCAGACCTGTGCTCTAGCTCACTAATATATCAGAATTATATTCCGATAGCAAATCTCTCAAGAGCGGGGTGAAAAATCCATAGCAAAATTGATTAGTAGGGAGGATATAATCCATTTCCAGATGCCGAAGCCACTGCAGTGGACACACCACTAGGCAGGGGAGCACAACACTTCCCCTGAGGCTCTGTAATTGCACTCTGTGGAGAAGCAGGAAGAGAAATGGAGAAATGAGGCAAGAACAATTGTAACCAACCGGTTTCTAAACCTCGCAAAAAGTGATGTCATTCAATAAGCTTACAAACCATTGCATTTACCATTTCAAAATATGTTCTTTTTACTCCTCTAACAAGTGGACAAAACATAGTTTCTTTTATTTACATTAATTCAGAGGTCTTACAGCACTCCACAAATCATGCTTGCAAAATGAAGTTAAAGGGGTTGTCTCGCTACAATGATTGGGTTTTAATTAAAAGATCTTTAAAAAACAAGCAGCTTTGCAATATATGTTCATTACAAATGTCCTACTGATTTTGAGTTATCCCTGGTAGTATGAGTGCATCAGCTCCTCAGATCACTATAGCCACCGACCTGTTGATCTTTATCTCACTGGCTGTCAGTGCTGGTGACACATGAGCTTCTCAATACAGGTCGGAGCACAGAGTCCCTCCTGCACAGTATGAGGCCACTTGTGATGCTTCTGTAGGGGAGGGGGAGGGAGGGCTCTGGCTTCTGTGTCCATGCTGCCTGGATTAACCCTGTGTGTGCCTGCTCCCTCCTGCTCTCTACACAGATTGAGGAAAGCAGAGGCGAGGCTGATCTGTGGTCAGTAGGATGTAACAGCAGTGAAGTGTGTTACTATAATCATGCGGCGTCTGTGGAGCTTTGACTATACTAATAGAAGAGATCGGGGGAGCATGTGAACGGTTCATATCCCTCCCTGCTCTGCTGTATTAGTGACACATCGGGATTATAGTAACTCACTTCACAGCTGCCCTGTGTCTCTTCTGATGGGACGACAGCACAGAACAGGGTTTGTTTGTTGTAGCTTGTGATGTCCGTGGTGATTTGTATGTTAAGCAGGTGTATAGGAACACTTGCACCCCCCCACCCCCCGCTATGCTATTAGCATACACAGCTTCACAGACCTCTCCACACTCATAGATCAGCCCTCTCCTGTCTCTTGACTCTGTGGAGAGGAGCAGCAAGAGCTCAGCCACAGCAGCACAGTGCAGCTGATCCAGCAGTGAGCAGCCTGCAGCAGACCTAGGCAGGCACACACAGGGTTAACTCTGGCAGCAAACCCCCTCGCCCTTCCCCTGCTGTATAGAAGTTACTGCAGTCAGAGGAGGAGAGCTGTCTGTGTGCTGAGGGGAGGGGGAGGAGAAGAGGCAGACAAGAAGCACGCCCCTGAATTCAAAAATCCTATGCTGCCAGACACACTGAGGTAGGCTGAAAGCCTGTAGTGAGACAACTCCTTTAAGTTAATCAAGAAGTCTACCTTTTTAACGGCTAGATCATATCTAGGCATTAACAAAGGCATCCTCCCACAACTCATGCCGGATAACGTCTAGGCATTTTAACTTCACTGTGCCTGCTTAAAAGCTATGGACACCTACGCAGCTAAAGTTTTTATTATGGTTTTGCTTCCTAAATGCAAAATTAAGCAGTTTTTTAAACTGCATTTATTAAACACATGCTACCATTTTCCTCCCGTGGAGTCTGCAACTCCTTCACCTAGCTGGTGCTGCTGCTTCTCACACAGATCCAACAGCAAACTGTGCAAAACTGATAGCTTTCTCTGATGTTGTCAGCTCTTCTTTCAATCTTAGGCTCGGCCACACAGCACTAAGAGAAAACCAAATCCGTTTTTTAGTCGCTTTTGGATTATTAATTGTTTTCAGTGTAGTAATGTATGCACGATTTTAACCCACTTTGGGTGGTTTTTCAGCGGAAACCCTCCCAAAAAACATTACACACACCCAAAACCCACCAGGCGGTTTATATACATTTCTTTATTAATTTTTCCTGCTGCACACCACTGGTTTTAAAAAAATGACCTAAAAACCACTGGTGCAGTAAAACTAGCATAAAAACAAAAAAAAAAACAAAAACAGGAAACGTGTAGACTACAGGTCGTTTGTTTTAAAGTCTATGTAATCAGATTTTCAGCGGTTTCACAATGCTAAAACTGTCAAAAATCCAGCTATTTTTTTGTGCTGTGTAGACACAGCCTTAGAGATCAAAGCAGGGAGAAGGGTGGAGATTACTCATGGTCGATCAGGTTGTGGAGAGTGGTGAAAGCATCCAATTTATAAGGGTTTGGAGATCATATAGTAAATAAGAAGGATGGTAGACAAATGGCAGTCTGCAGGGGAAAGTGTTGCATAACATAGGATGCGTATCTGCAGCAAGGGGGAAGAACACAAAGGACAGACTCTGCAGGGGGAAGGAGAGGATAAAGTCACACATTCTTTATAACTGGTATCTAGTTGTACAAGAGATCCCTGCAAAAGGAGAAACCAGCCAAGAAAAGAAGCCATATTGATACATGATAGCTAGTGAAGGAAGCAACACCCTAGTCACGGTGATATTCAGAACCAAAGCTAGAAGCAGATTGTAAACTGAAAACTTAATATGTAAAAAATCTATAGAACAACCCCAAAAAAAAACCCTAGTTGAACATTAAAGGATTCAGCATAATTAGTTTCCTATTCTTGAAGTTTGCATTCCAATATATATGTGGCCAATGATCTGTGTTTCTCAGACAAATAGTTTTTCAAATGCAGAGAAGAAACGTAAGAAAATTCCCTTCTCTACTCTCGTATGAGAATTTGCAGTTGAAAAAAAAAAAATAATAATAATCTTATAATGGGTTGCCTTGTCGAGACTTGCAAAAGGTAGACCCAAAGGAATTAGCCGATCGTTGGGTCGACTAATGTAAAGAGGGGTTGTCATGATCTTAAGACGTATAAAGCACACAAGGTATTGGGATTTGTATTACCTGAAAGAGGCCATGATGATGGACCACGCCGTCCTGATTGTGCAGTAGAGATAACAGAGAATATTCAGTATGTAACAACATTTTGCCTTGTCTCTCCTCCTGAGTCTCCCCGGATTTGTCTGGTCTTTCTTCCAAACTCAGTATCTAAAGGATCAAGGAAACAGGAAGCAGGGAAAGTCATATGAGGAATCATTGAAAGGGTAGACTTTAAATATGATGAGCACAGAATTCAAGGGTACATGAAGGTCCTCTTTATGCTATGTCCTGCATTGTGGAGATTTGCAAGTTCTGGAAATGAAAACTTATTAACATCTTTTTACCATTATTAAATCAGAAAGCAGGATGGGCCAGACACAATAAAAACAACATTATTCTGAATAGTTAAAAGGGGTTGTCTCATGACAGCAGTTGACAAGGTTTTCTGCTGGTTGCCAAGCAGGGCTTGTGAAATGGAGAGGCGAGTTTCTCCTCCAAGCAGGGAGTATCTTCATCCTCTGCAGACACCACCAAAGCATGCACATGAGGATTAATTCTGTGTGAGCCGGGGGAAGAGAGGTTCTCACCTGTCATTGGAAGTGAAAAGCTAAGTGTAACACGATAGAGAAATTTAGATATAAACTTTCTCCCCATACTTTGTAACTGGAATGGGCATTTGACATTCAATACCCTGGGAAAGATAAGCAATTTTTTTTTCTCCGTCTCTCTCACAGTGATATATCCTGCAAATTATTACACCTCTGACCTCTGCAGATCTGCAGAACAAAACTATACATTTTACCTGGTGGTATTTACATGGAACTGCACATCTGTCTCACAAGTGGTTTACACGGGATCTCGCATCTGTCTCAAGTGTTTACGTGGTACTGCACAAGATTTGCATGGGACTGCTGTTTTCTGTTATATGTGGGACTGCACTTGAGAAAATCTCTCTCGTCCGTGCATGCCGATGCTTGTACATGCATCCCCCTGCTTGTTCCCATCCGCTACCTGTTCACTGCACCTCCTTTGCCTGCGCGCTCTTATCTGTGACCTGGGCGGGACAAAACACTCGGCCGACAGCCAGTAACTCTTTTGCTGGGTGTTACCCAACCTGGCCGCAAACACCGTTGCTAAGCACATATAAAGCAGCCCATTCTCTTAAACCATAGTACTTTGCTAATGGTAACCAAGGACCGATACTCTTAGATTTTTGGTCCCCTCATTTTAAACTATGATCTTCATTGCGAATGAGACAACCCCTTTAAACTATGTGCCAGACTGTTACTGCAGGGACACGGACATACTACACTCAAATTCAGGATTTCCAAGAAATTAGTAAAATGTGCTATGACAAGCAGATGGGAGTACAGCATATTGCAGAGCCACAAACAAGCTGTACTTGTAGGATATAACACGTTGTAGAAAAACCCCATTTGTCACTGTTCTTTCATTTACATATTTTCCCAATGTCTGTCTCTAACATTTTCATGTGGTGATCTCACGAAACACCAACATCCCAAATTTTCAGATCAAACAAGGTTAAGGTTGCAAAAAAATTGGATTGGGCTTAGCAGATGGGGTGTCCATCACATCTACCATAATTTATGAAGTGATGTAAACTATAGCTGAAAACTACTCCAGGACAAAGTTGGTGTGGATTTCACTTTCAGGGGCACAAATGGCACGTGCCTCCAATTACATGTGCTGCATCTTACTCCACTGCACTTTTCATTAAGACAGACATATAAGATGCCAGCATTGATAAAGCTTATCCTAAGTGTTTAGGAGAAAAATATGAAGTAGTTCATATAGATTGTAAAAGGACTAAACTCTGTGACAAAGTCTTTTAGAAACCTACATTTTTTGAGGCAGGTCTGTGTAAAACCACCGTCTGCATATTCTCTGGCACTTGCCTAGGTTTCTTCTGGATAATCCAGTTTCCTATTAACCTTCAACAACATACTGATCAGTTAAAAGGTTTCCTAGTGTCTTTGTGTTCTGGTGGAGATGTGAATGGCTCACAATATGTGTACACTGCAATGGAGTTTGTTGGTCATCATCTTGCTAGTTCAGTAGGTTGCAGAAAAACCAACAAAAGCAGAATCAGGGCTGTGGAGTCGGCAAGCCAAAGCCCCGACTCCTCAATTTCCCAAACCTCTGACTCCCTCATACATGGCGCATGTTTAAGTGATAACTTTACTGTAGTAAAATAGTAACATCAGGCTGTTTATCACTTTATGATACAATAATCAAGATATTTAGTTAGAACAGACACAGACAAGCAAAAGAGTAACAATGTTTTGATCTTTTGAACACTTGTGGGTAGAGTTGAAGAAAAAGCTGTATTTGTATCCAAGTCCAGTCTGCACCAACATTGGGAATGTGTAGGAGAGATCTGGGATCAGATTTTGGTCAAGACATGCTTGAATCTGATCCATAGCCCAGAAGGATTCAGGCAGTATTGAAAACCAAAAGGTGGATTTACTAAAGACTAACAAAATAATAAAAATTTACATTTTGATTTTTAGGAGCAAAACAGTAACAATGCAGTTAGAGGAAAGAATCTGCAGAACTAAGCAGATGCTAAATACTTGCAAGTCACATTTATGTATAAGATAGGCAAGATGACTGTATAAAATTACATTAGCTTCATGTACAAAGCTGTAGTGGATGGTGAGATATGGAGCCTGAAAGTCGCAAGTTCAAAACATTGTTACCATTTTGCTTGTCAGTGTAAGATATATTTATTGGACATGACTTTAGAACACAAAGACATTGTAAATATGCAAAACACTGCAGGAACATTTGTGGAGTCTGAATTTGTTCTGAGAAAAAGTATTGCCTCCATCAGATCCTGCATACATGACCTCACATCTGATCTCATTATTTCCAGACTAGAGAACGGCCTCTCTACACTAACTTGGGTTGGAGGCAAAGCCGTGACCACAGGGGCAACATCTCTAACAATGTCAGGGTATAGAGGAATTGCCTCAGCCACAGCCAATTTTGATGAATGGTTGAACTCTTCTACTTCTTTGAAAGCAGGAGAAAAATTTTGCTGAAATCTGTTTGCCCTGGGAGCAGTAAACTTTTTCCCTGGGCAGCGCTTTGCCTGCTCCAAAGTCATCAATTACACTCCTCATGTGATAAGGTTGAAGATATGGGAGCAGTGGCACTGGCCGGACCCAATTCCTCTTGCTCTTTGCACTGCATCGAACTAACTGGACCAACTTATATATTTTGGGAGTCGGTCGGTCTCTTTAATGACGACTCCGACTCCTGCAAAATAGGCACTGACCCCACAGCCCTGAGCAGAATAAGCACTTACCTTAAGCTGATAGAAGTCATCTGTGCCATCCTTTCGTGCCAAGCACTGTACAATGCTGGGCACAGGAGAGTTGCCTAACCGTGGACCTTTAAAAAAAAAAAAAAAAAAAAATTAAAAATAATTTATATATATATATATATATATATATATATATATATATATATATATATATATATATATATATATTATATATATATATTATATATATATATATATGTTACACATACATATAGAGGATCTCATAAGTGAGTATAACAGTGTAAATTTGGTGCGTCCTCAAAATAACTCACACAGCCATTTATGTCCAAACCGCTGGCAACAAAAGTGAGTACACCTCTAAGTAAAAATGGACAAATTGTGCCCAGAGTATCAATATTTTGTGTGGCCAGCATTATTTTCCAGCATTGTCTTAACTCTCTTGGGCATGGAGTTCATGGGTTACAGACACTGGAATTCTCTTCTACTCCTCCATGATGACATTACAGAGCTGGTGGATGTTAGAGACCTTGCAATCCTCCACCTCCCATTTGAGGATGCTCCACAGATGCTCAATAGGTTTGGGTCTGGAGACATGGTTGGCCAGTCCAGCACCTTTACCCCTATTTTCTTTAACAAGGCGGTAGTCATCTTGGAATTGTGTTTGGGGTCATTATGTTGGCATGCTGCCCTTCGGCCCAGTTTCTGAAGAAACTTAGGCCGAGCTTGTGCTCGGACTTTTTAGAAGACCATTGCACTGCTGCAGTTATAGTCATTGAATAAAAAAAGCTAAAACATACAGCCCGAAGAGCTAGTTTAAAGGGGTATTCCAGCGCTCAGACTAAAAACTTGAAAGAAAGATGCAGGGTCATTCCTCTTAGAGCATCAGCACAACACTTGTAGAATTACCTATTTTTGTCAAATTACTGTCCCCTATGTGCTCTCTCTCAGCGCAGCAATACTGGACTTGGATTCGACAGCAGCTACGTGGGTAGCAGACTATAATTCCCATCATCCACTGCTGACACTAATCTTTGGCTGTTCTACCCTGTATTCTCCTGGCTACTGAAGAGCAAGACTCCAACCTTTTGTGCATCTTTTAGGGTATATTCACACAATGTATTTTGAAGTGTAATTTTACGCTTCTAAATCTGCTTTAAGAAAAAAAAAAAAAAAAAAAAAAAAAAAAAAAGCCTGATTACAGTACATGTGTATTTTGAACATTTTGAAGAATATTTCAAAGATTGTTTCCTTTGATTTTACAAGCGTGAACAGCTCAAGAACTGACATGGCACGAAATTACGTGCGTAAAATCTTACTAAAATACATGGCGCGGATTTTACATTGCAGTCTACGAGAGCCATTTAGAACACTGTTTCAAGCTTATTTTGGGGCATATTGTACGCAAGCTTCAAACGCATGAAAATACGTCGTGTGAACATACTCTTAGGGCATGTCCCCACGGCACGGGTTTTCGGCCGGGTTGCAGTTTTTCAGATCGCCTGAAAAACCGGCCGAGAATTAGCACAATGGTGCTCTATGGAAAACCTGTGCAGCAGTCCCCACTGCACGGGTTTTCCGTCCGGCGGTTTTTCCGCCCGCAAAACATTGTGCCTGCACAATCTTCCCGGACGGAATCTGTGCAAGCCAATGTGAAGGAGGATGGCTTTTCTCCGCTCATCGCGGAGAAAAGCCGCCCCCTCCCCTCCCCCGGCCGTGGGGACGGCCGCAAAACAGGGCAAATGCCGGCCGGCAAACCGACCGGTATTTGTCCTGTGCAGTGAGAACGTGCCCTTATTGTGCTCTCTCACTACTGAGCATCTTACTTTAGCTCGTGGTTACACTCCCACCGATTCATAGATACATAGCTCACCTACCTAGTCCTGGAACAGAGCATGCCTGACCAGAAAGCTGAAACTGAACTATAAACATTACATTTTCGCCCAGTAATCGATTTGGAAAGCTACTGAAAATATTTAATTATATATTGAGGATTTTTAGGTTGTCTCACATACTTTCTACAAGACGCAAGTTTTGTGCACTGGAATATCTAAGGCTATGTTCACACGGCGTAATTGCGGCATGTACAGTACGGCCGCAATTATGCCAGGCGATTTGGGAGTTGCGCTAATCAGCACGTAAGCCCACGGCGCAGGGGGGCGGCAGCACACCGGCCCCATTAACATTCATTACTCGCGGCGCGTATTCGCCGCAAGTAACTGACTTGTCACTTATCTCCCCGCATGTACAATACAATCGTATTGTACGAGCGGGGAGAGGAGGCATAATCCATAGTTCTCTATGAGAACTCACTTGTATTTTGTGCGGTATAACCCTCTATAAAAAAATAACCGACTGCAGCCCAGCTTCTACAACCATAAGGTGTACACATTAGGCTCTGTTCACACTACTGTCAAGCCTTCCATTTTCTGATTAATAATAGGAGAAGAAAAACGACATGCTGCAGGTGTCGCATGAAAGATACCAACTTGGCTCTGAATGGAGCCTCTGACAGTAGTCAACGGGAACTTGATTATGGTTTAGTATTTTGCAGAGTTATGAAAACCCCAGAACCAACAACATTAAGAATATGAGACGTATTCAGCTTGCAGTTACAGTGACATGCTGCAGTTGTGGTTTTTAAATGGCTAGTTAAATAGAAATTTGCAGGTTAACACCATTTAAAGGAGTTGTCTCCCCACAGGGTTTCAAAGAATGCATGAAAGAAATTCTCTGTCACTTCCTGGTTCATACTAATCGCATAAGCTCCCTGCTTGTACAGCATAAGCTCCGTGCTTTCAGATGCTAATTATATTAGATTAGTTTCTCAAACTACTCAAAGGACTTCTTATCTGATCCCCAAAACAAAAGCCCTAATTACAGAGCTGTTTACTTGAGATAAATCAAGCTTTTTACTGTCTGGCAGCACAGGACACTGACTGACACTGCTGACCTGTGTGATGACTCACTCTCTGTTATCTCATTGAACAAACAGCCCGGGGAGATTTGTTTACAGGTCTGTTACTGAGGGAACTGAAATAGCCACAGAGGTAATAAATTCACTTGTATCTCTTTAGGGAAAACAGAGGAACAATGCAATATATTTGGAAAATGTCTTTATTTTGTGTTCCCTACAATTTGAAAGCTATTCTTTGTAGCGAGACAACCCCTTTAAACTCTGCAAAGTCATGTGGTCATTTAACAATTTAAAAACTAAAGTTGCACTGTGTCCTTGTGGATCCCAGCTGCAATATAGACGTGCTACAACTGCAGCCTGAATGCACGGTGTTTTTTGTTTTGTTTTTTTACCAATTTTCAATGTTTCAGTACTTTTTGCACAACTTGCTGATCTCTAACAGGAAGCTTAGTGACAAAATTTACAACAAATGTTTGATCCCTGAATCACCCAATAAATGTAAGGGATCAACATGAATTGGGATTTAAACAGTCCTCCTCATCATGCTGTTCACATTTTGACATCATGAGATCAGTTGTAAGCAGTTGTCTTGATCAACAGTGGTCTGCGTGCAAGACGACCAGCAAGGGTACCTGACCAAGCTGATGCATAGCCTTGGTCTCCAGCATAATTGGCGGCCATTATTTCTGTTCAGAGTAAATCGAATTTCATCACTAAACAAGGAGGACCCTTGGTCCCTTGTCCAGTGTAGATGCTCCCAGGCCCATGCAAGACGATGATGCCTGTGCCTGGATGTGTGGTCAATTACCCTTGTCGATCGTATACTGCTGATCAATTATAAATATCTGTCTTCGTCTCATGCTGTAAACAGCATGAGGAGGAAGATTGTTTAAATCCCAATTCAAATTGGTCCCTTAAGTTTATTGGGCAATATTGGTGCCTCTCACCTCCCTTAAAACGTGCCTGGAGTTGTGTGGCATTCATCATCCAGTTCCGCAGGACGTTGCTTACAATGAAGCGGTCATCACTGTGTGATTTAGTGAAAAGACGTCCACTTCTTTGCCTTTCCAGTCTCTCTGTTACAACCTGCTGATGACACTGACACTCTAAGCTCAGTGGTCACTTCCATCTGAGAGCATCCTGTTTGAACCCTCACAATGGTGAGGTACTGTTGATCAACTGTAAGGTGTTGTATTGGTCTCATGTTGTCAAAATGTGAAATGTTTAAATCCCAAGTCTAACTGATGCCCTGAATGCATTGGGCAATTCAGGAATCAAACACATATTGGGAATTTTGCCCTTGTTAGCGATCAGCAAGTTGTGCAAAAAGTACTAAAACAGTGAACAGCTGGACATGTGCATTCTAAAGTTTAGAGATGGTCTCATTTATTGCATTTAAAAAAAAAAAAACCATCAAGAAATGTTGTGTTCATCCAGAAAATTCAACCAAAAATCCCAATATCCCTAACTTTGTGTGCGCAGTGTATTTAGATCGACCTAGGATGACAAAAAAAAATCCAACACAAATCATTGGCACTCACCCAGAATGAACGGGCCGGCCCTCTTGGCATTACTTCCAGAGATGCTGCTGCAGAGTGCCTTGGACCTGGCAGAGGTCTCCCCAGAATCCCTTTCAGATGCTCTTCTCTTCATCCTCTATCTGTAAAAGGAAAGTGTGCAGAGAGGGATGGATGGGGTGCATGCAGCTTGCTCACTTACTCATAAGCTTGCCTTTTTCCTGCATGCCTTCTCCACCTACTGATTTTACAGTCAGTTCCTGAGCAGACACTTCTCCATCTGCCGTCACAGGCGAGTATACACATCAGAGAACAGAACAGGTCAGCTACAGACACAAAACTTATTACTAGTCACAGCCTTTATAATTAGGGCTTTTTTTAAACCCCTATGGTCACCCAATTACAGCCAGACCAGCTGCTCCCATGAAAAGGGAACCCCATTTCGGCTCCACGTTTGTAAAGGAGTGCACCTTCTACAATGAGGTGCACATCACACCTTTGCATTATTTAGCCACCTTGTGGATCATCTCCAAGAAAACCCGCTGAATTTCAGCACAGACCGTGCGGCTATGTATGTCTTCAGGGCACTGTAACAATGCAGGTCCCATTCGTGAAAATGATGACATTATTACATAACGAGGTTTGGGTTATTATGCAGCAAAATGAGAAGGTTACCCAGAGACTTCACCACAGAGGACATCCAAGTTATTCATTACCGACGGCAGAGAACAATAGTGTGCCACATGTTGCATCACAGCCGCGCTGAACACTCATTTCTGGAGCTCCCCAAAGTCATTTGTCATCATGGGCGAGTGGCGGCAACACAATTCTGCAACTCGAGAGGAGGTTACAGCAGTGACAATGCCTCGTCCGCTTAGCTGTTCTCTGAAAAGAGAAAACAGCAGCTCATGTTTAAAGGGAATCTGTCGCCAATTTTTTTTTTTACTTATTAAATCAAGCCCCTGATCCATATTCTTTCCCTCTCAGTCGTTTTTATTTCCTGATTGTAGATTTCTCAATTCGGCTGTCTTTATAGGATTGTGGGGAAGACATTCTTGTTTGCACTGCTTTAACAGCAGTCAGAGAGATACTTTACAGCAGCTTCATGCACATAGGATTCTTAAGACAGATTCTGTCCCATAGACGTCTATAGGAGAGTTTTCCCTGTGAAGAGAGAGGAGATGGGGAGGTGTGACCTCTCCGCTTGTGACTGGTGGATTCTGTGTTATCTGTACACAATGGTGTCTCATTTCAGTGTGACCCTGCTTTTACTGATAATGAGCACACTGCTGAAAAGCTCTCTAAACAGAACAGGAAGTGTCTGACTATCATTAGGCTTAGTGGCCAAAGTGAGAACTGTAGGACTTAAGAATTATTAAAAAAAATACTGAAAGTGATATGGAAAATTTAAAAAAAAAAATAACCAAAAATTCCTAAAAAATGTGTTTAACATAAAAATGTGAGTTAAACAAGAAATTTTTTGATGACACATTCCCTTTAATGTTCATTATCCTTCATGGTATATTAAACTAGTCTAGGGCCATCCCAGGACGGTGACTGTAAGGGTTTGTCCCCACAGCACAGGTTATTTGTCTGTTTTTCAGACGGTTTGCGGTTTTACAAACCATCAAGCAATGCTCCCCATAGACTGCACAGATTTTCCGCTGGACAGTTTTATTACAATGATCTTAGAACATGTTCATCCTTCCGCCCGGTTTTCAGGCAGAACATGAACAGGTGGGTGTGAAGGGGGGAAGGCTTGAATCCGCAAACAAGTGACATCCCCACCCCCCCAAATACTGGTCGGGATTTCCTGACCGGTATTTGGTCTGTGCCATGTAAACGCAGCCTAAGAGTATGTTCCCACAGCACAGCTGGGTGTTTTAGAAGTACGTGCTGGCAAGTGCGTACCTCTAAAGCGATGACAGCCGGATGCCATACGTGCCAGGATGAAGTAACGTCCATTCTTTTCCCCTGCACATATTGTACACTGGTAAAAACGTTGGGTAATCATAGTTCTCAATGAGGGCTATGAATTAACGTATTTGCGTGGTGTAATTCCAGCGTTTTGTAGAGCAATTACATGTCGCATTACGCCCCGCAAATACGCAGTGTTAACATACCAGAATAAAAAATGCATCCACTTTAAAAAGGGGTTGTCTCACTACAAAGAATAGCTTTTAATATGTAGGGAACACTAAATGAAGACATTTTCCAAATATATTGCCTTGTTCGTTTATTTTGTTAAGGAGCTACAAGTGATTTTATCACCTCCTGTGCTCTCTCTGGTTCCCCAAGTCACCGTCCTGTGTACTCCTTCTCCCCTGCTGTTTGTTCTATCTGATAGCAGGAAGAGATGTCATCACACAGGCAGTGAGAGCTTGTGTGTTATCTGATCTTTCTGACAAAAGACAGTAATCACTCTGTTTACATTAGCTCAGAAGCTTCGCTGCAACTCAGAGAAGGAATTTTAGCTAATCTAAACTGATTAACAGAGATGTCTGAATGCTCATTTGCTAATTACAGACAGCTTGACCAGGATGTGACAGAGCATAGCAGCATTATTTCATTCATGCATCCTATAAAACTTTGATATGAGACAACCCCTTTAAAGGCAGAGTTCTGGCCTCAGGACAACGAATGCAATCTACGTATATTAACCTCCATCCCCTCCACTGGTGAGTGCAAGGCACAGCGAGTTGAGTTAGGATAAGACAGCTCTGCCATTTAGCATCACCTAAATCACGATTTACATTCCTGCACAATG
Source organism: Phyllomedusa bahiana (assembly GCA_025379985.1). NCBI lineage: Eukaryota > Metazoa > Chordata > Amphibia > Anura > Hylidae > Phyllomedusa > Phyllomedusa bahiana. The sequence continues at coordinate 60,800 of JAODAL010000653.1, forward strand.
CCTCAATTGGTGAGTGGTGTGGCATCTTATTTTCAGAGTGCGAGCCACAGTGTCTTTACAGTATAAACAATTAGTGGTCTATGGCCCCACATATATAAATGCCTTAGCGTGTCAAGAGCTCATCCAACCACATGGTGGCAGTATTTCAGTTACAAACTGAAACAGGACACACTAAGGCACAGACAACAGTTCAATCACATTATTAGGACTACCAACTAACATCCAGAATAACCACTGCGTGCAGCATAGACAACAACGAAATGGGCTGGGAGTAACTCAGTCAAGTCCTGGTAGGTTGTCACAGGTATCTGGAGCAGACTACATCCTACAGCTGCTTGAGGGTGGGAGGAAACTGCACAGTCTCAGAAAAGGTCCCCTTTGGCCCATAAAATAATTACCCCTTTTACCCATGTCCTCAACAAGGGATGTGTGCAGACAGCTTATCCTACACCTTATATACCCACCAAGCCAGCTCACAACATTTGCCTTTCTTCATAAGCAACGGCCTGAAAAAGATTGAACATGCACAATCTTCTGTCCGGTTTTCGGATGGAATATGTGCATGTCAATGTGAAGGGGAGGGCTCTTCTCCGCTCATCAGAGAAAATCCCCCCCACCTCCGCGTCCGTGTGCACGGCACAGAAACCTGACAAATACCGGTCGGATAAAGTGACCGGTATTTGTCCTGTGTAGTGGGGACGTGCCTTAAGGGTATGTTTACGTGGTGTGATTACGCTTTATATTTTGGTGCGTAATTGCGCTGCAATATGCCTGAAATACGCACCGCAATTACAGTAACTTATAGCTCAATGAATACCAGCGGGGAAAACAATTGGCATGTCACTTCTGCCCATCACAGTGAAAGTCAATGGGAGCCCACGGTCAATGTTTTAGAAGTACGTGCTGACCAGTGCATACTTCTAAAACACCCAGCATTTTCGGCGCACACAGTATGCGCCACTGTACGCCACGTGAGCATACCTGTACAAGATTACATTACCTTTGAAACACATGACCACCCGATTCGGAGTAACAACCAAGGCAACGTTCACACGGCTTATTTCAGAATGTATATGTCGGATTGCCGATCGTAAATACGTTCCGAAATCAGGTGAAAATCAGTTTCAAATAAGTGCCACTAAGTGTGGCACGTATTTGGAACTGATTTTTCGACGGATTCACCATCCCATTCATTATAGTTGGTGAATCCGTCCGGAAATAATTTACATGCACATTGTCTCTGCGGCCGCAATCCGGAACGGAAATAAGTGTCGTCTGAACGACGACACGTATTTCCCATTAAGATCAATGTAAAACGGCCAGTTACTGGTTTGTAACTGATTTCACAACGGATTTGCGGCCGTAAATACGGCTGCAAATCCGTTGCGAAATAAGCCGTGTGAACGAGGCCAAACACTTGTAACGAGGGACTTGGAGACCATACTTAAATGTTACACAGTTTTGGCGATTTTGCAGAACACCCACCAACCAACATCATCCATATTGAAATAGCCATATTTACGTAAAACACAAACTTAAAGGGGTGTTCCCATCATGCACTTTAATATGGCATCAAAATCTGCAAATGCGTGCTCCAGAGGTAGGACCCACACCAGTCTTGGCTCAAAACGGAGAGCTAGTCACACTTGCCATGATTCTGCATTCTGTTTTATGGGAACGCACCACTCACCTGTACATGGAACTCCCAAAGAACCGAATGGAGAGTTGTGTGCAAGCCCAACCTGCTCTCCAAACTGAGCTGACCCTTTCAGGGGCATCTAAATCGGTGTGGGATCTGCACCTATCAGACTTTACATTCCACTAAAAGTGGTTCTTAACAGCAAAGCTTGACGTATATGGACTATACGCTACCTTTTCGTGCAGTAGTGAAATTCAGCATAAAGCAAAAGGTGGAGAGACATAAAAGGACAACTCCACAATAAAGCACCACTTGGATTCAGTCTAAACACCCCACAGAGACTTTCCTGAACTATGCAGCATGGTCCACGCTCCCATTCCCATCATACTTTGTAGCTCCATTGGCAGTATCCATGAAAATACTGTGAAAAAGGTATTCCGACATATACCCCATCAAAGCCAAAGGAAACCCGGGGGACCATGGAGTTTCTGACTACCTTTGCTCCATTTTACCATGATTTGTATTTTATGTGCTGGACACATACTAGCATATAAAATTGTGAAACCGCGCAAACCGAGTGCGAAAGAGGCCTTGTTAGACGTCAGGATACCTTTTTCATGGTATCCCGAGCCACAAAAACGTGATGCGAACAGGGCAGACTTCTAATAACACGTCAGTGGCCTGACAGGCCAAAAGCTGCAGAGTATGTAATTAAACAGACATTTCAATATCACAATTCATGTTACACTGAATTAGGACATTCTAAGCAGCATCTAGCCCAGTCTATAAACTAATCAGTGGTTCTTAATTTAAGGAGCCTATTTTCGGGGGCATAGCTATAAGGGGTAGCAGTCTGTGGGGACCCAAACAACCCTCCAACATAGGAAAGCATAGGTAGGGGCCCACCATAGATTTTGCACTGGGGCCCAAGAGCTGTGTTACGCCTCTGCCTACTTTCTCATTTGTGTCCAAGCTCCGGAGTAAAGCATTTGTTGTAACCGTGTCCTAAGTAATAAGCCTATTACAGTACAAGGCACTAACCAACAACATGCCAGCAGAAGTCTTGCCTGCCTAATGAATGAATGTGTGGAAAGCCAAGCGAGGCCGTGTTTATAGGAGCATTAATTGGAGAACAAAGATCCTTTTTACTATTTATCCCGAGAGGTGCGTGGGAACACTTACTCCATGAAACCAAAATGCCAGCGTCTGCCGGGATCCATCCGGAAAGCTGGTGGGGATGGCGGAGGCACACATACATAGGATAGATTCTCTACTTTGATGTGCACTCTCTCCCTTATGACTTTATAGAACAATAAGTGGATACATTTAACAGGAAAACGTGTAAGTTTGATGGCACATAAAAAGGATAAGCCACCAAAATCTAACAGAGGTGGGTCCTACACCTATATGAGGAACAGGTCCCGGAAAGGTCTGGCTCAGAATGGAGAGCCAGTCACACTTGTACACGACTCCATTCTGTTCTATGCAGTGCCATAGACTTCAATGACATATCCTAGCAATTCTTTCAACATCAGTCTGAACTTGAAAACAGAGTAGTCCGGTGAAGATTTGAACAGTATTTCACACAAAAAAAAAAAAAACGGAGGATTTTTACATCCATTTTCAGGCGAGGTTTTTTGATTTGGTTTTTCAATCTGTTTTTGCATCACAGAGCACTACTGGATTGTGGATGGGAATCGGCGCTAAAAAATGTGCACAAATTTTTCATTCCGTGCCAATAATACGTTTTTCACCCTTTTCCCTGAGTGAAATGTAACAGAAGAAGGAATATGTTCCAAGCTTTGGGGAAAACCGGCAGTTTTGAAATCCAACCTCAGAAAATCAGAAACACGTGGACTACAGCACGGATTTTCTTTTCTTTCAGATTTATGGGGGATGGTTTACAGTCAGTTTTTTGAAAATCCGAATCAGCGTCAAAAATCGACTGGAAAAGCTTGATGGGTAGACGAACCCTTAGAGCATGTTCACACGGCGGATTTGTGGGACATACTTTGGTGTATACTTGAATTGAAATCTGCCACACAAATATGGTAAAATCATTTCCAAGTCCTAATCGAGTTCTGTGTAAAATTGCCGCTGTCCAGGCAATGATGATTTTACAATCCTATTTCGATGCACACATGTAAAAAGAAGTGAGCTGTCCGTTCTTTCAGGCGCTTACGCCTCGGGACATTGCACGTTACAGGAAGTACATGCTCTCAAGCGAGCGCTTTCAGCAGCACTAATAAAGGCTTTTTACAACGTGCACCTGTGCCGCAATACACTGTGTGAACAGGGCTGTGAAGTCGGTGCCTGTCATAAAAGGGACCGACTCCCAAAATATATAATAAGTTGGTCCAGTTAGTTCGATGCAAAGAGCAAGCGGAAATGTGTCCGGCCGGTGCTGCTGCTCCCTTATCTTCAGCCTTATCACATGAGGAGTGTAAGTGATGACATGGTGGCAGGTTCACCCAATTTTTTTTTTTTTTTTATGTAAACCACCCCATATTTATGAAACAAGGCTAGACCATTGTAAACTTAGCACTTCTCCCCCTTTGTTTCCCCCAGACACCTTCATAGATTGTAAGCTCTCGCGAGCAGGGCCCTCAAACCTTGTGTCTCATCTGTAAATAACTCTCACTGTGTAATGTATGTCTTTTGTCTGTAATTATACCCTCTACATTGTAAAGTGCTGCGGAATATGTTGGCGCTATATAAATAAAGATTATTATTATTATATAAATGGAACAGGCAAAGCGCTGCCACAGGGGAAAAGATTCCGCTCCCAGGGCAAACTATTTCAGTAAAAGTTTTCACCTGCTTTCAAAGAAGTAGAAGCGTTCAACCAGTCATCAAAACTGACTGTGGCTGAGGCGATTCCTTTATACCCTGACATTGTTCGAGATGTTGCCCCTGTGGTCACCGCTTTGCCCCCAAGTTAGTGTAGAGAGGCCGTTCTCTAGCCTGGAAATAATGAGATCAGATGTGAGGTCATGTATGCAGGATCTGATGGAGGCGATACTATTTCTCAGAACAAATTCAGAGACTCCACAAATGTTCCTGCAGTGTTTTGCATATTTACAATTTTTTTGTATTCTAAAGTCATGTCCAATAAATATATTTTACTCTGACAAGCAAAATGGTAACAATGTTTTGAACTTGTGACTTTCAGACTCCGTATCTCTCCATCCACTACAGCTTTGCACATGAGGCTACTGTAATTTTATATACAGTCATCTTACCTATCTTATGCATAAATTTGACTTGCAAGTATTTTGCAGATTCTTTCCTGTAACTGCATTGTTACTGTTTTACGCCTAAAAATCAAAATGGTAATTTTTATTATTTTGTTAGTATTTGGGAAATCCACCTTTTGGTTTTCAATACTGCCTGAATCATTCTGGGCTCAATCAGATTCAAGCACATCTTGACCAAAATCTGATCCCAGGTCTCTTCTACACATTCCTAATGTTGGTGCAGACTGGTCTTGGATACAAATACAGCTTTTTCTTCAACTCTACCCACAAGTTTTGATCTTTTGAACACTTGTTACCCTTTTGCTTGTCAGTGTCTGTTCTACCTGAGTAGCTTGATTATTGTATCATAAGGTGATAAACAGCCTGATGGGACCAGTTTACTACAGTAAGGTTATCACTTAAACATGCGCCATGTATGAGGGAGTAAGGAGTCGGAGATTTGGGAAATTGAGAAGAAGTCGGAGTCGGGGCTTTGGCTTGCCGACTCCACAGCTCTGATAAACATCTCCTTAGTGTGTATGTAAAGTATAATAGGCTGCCTGCAAACATTCCTCACTGCTGTCACGGATAAAAGGGCAATTATCAGTTACACCCAAAAAAAAAAAAAAAAAGGAATGAATATTGGCTTTCGGGACAAAGGTGGCAGAGTATTTCTGAAACGGGCCAGTTGGTGAACTGTTTGTGTGCTGCTGTGGTGAAGGGATCAGGAGTGGATCAATGTCACTATTGTGCCTAAGTGATATGGAAACTGCAGAGCACAATATGCTATTGACTTGGGAGGTGAATGTCAGCTACAAAGGTGCAGAGACACCACACACTAAAAGGACATAAAGGAAACCTCCGCATGTTGGACAACCTTAAGGGGTTATCCAGTTCTCATAAAAAGGAAATTATCTGCTTATGCCCAATAACAATCCAGAAATCATTATTATAATGATTATGCATGGGAGTGTGTGTGCATATTATATATATATATATATATATACACACACACACACTATAGATATACTCACACATACTTCTTGCAATTTTTTTAAATGACCTAAATGAGACCACCTCTTAACTTTAGAATGCACATGTTCAACTGTTCAGTGTTTCAGTACTTTTTGCACAACTTGCTGAATCTAACAAGGGGCTTAATGGAAAAATTCACAAGTGTTTGATACTGGAATCGTCCAATACATTTAGGGGATCAATATGAATAGGGATTTAAACAGTCCTCCTCATCATGCTGTTCACATTTTGACATCATGAGACCAAGACAGCACCTTACAATTGATCAACAGTAGCTCGCCATTAGGAGGCTTCAAGCAGGATGCTCTCAGACGGAAGTGACCACTGAGTGTCATCAGCAGGTTGCATCAGAAATACAGAGAGACTGGGATAGTCACAGAAAGGCAAAGAAGTGGAGGTCCCTTCTCTACATCACACACTGATGACCACTTAATTTTAAATAATTCCAAGCACAACAGGGTGATGAATCCCACACAACTCCAGGTACGTTTAAGGAAAGTGAGAGGCACCAAGAGTCACGTCAGACTATTCGTAACCGTTCACATCAGTGTGGTCTGTGTGCTAGATGACCGACAAGGGTACCCTTCTAAAGTTAAGAGATGGCCTCATTTAGTTCTTTAAAAAAAAAAAAATCAAGGAAATAACTTTCCTTTCCAAACCCTCTTTCAGGATTGTGAAACCTCAGTTTACTAACAAGCTATCTGAATCATCACGTTACTGGATTACTGGAATAGTCCATATTAACAGCCGCATAGCCGAGTCCATAGTGCAACCGGGTGGTGTTCCACACAATATCAAGTCTTCTCACCTAAAGACAAGCTAGAATGAAGATTTGTCAAACAGAACTATTAAGAGTTGCAGCTGAGCGCTTCTGAATCCAGCAATAAAAACACTGTTACCAGGATAGCAGGGGCCAGACCTACAACACCCACGGACTGTACAGTAAAAGCGAAACCATGAGCACTATCCAAATGAGTAAGCTTTGGAAGCTGGCCCGTCACCACACAGCAACTACAAAACACATGCGTCATGGATTTCCATGAGAAAACTACACAGAAAGTGCTCGCATATATTCCAGATGACCCATATGGAGCCGACACGGCCACCAAGACCCTAACCTCCCATCAGTACAGTGCTGGTGGCCCTATTACTGCCAATTGTGACACTGACCAAAACGAGGACACCTGCATAAACAGCCACGTGTCAGCAGCTGCCCCAGCACAATAGGAACCATTGCACTTCATATGTCACATCCATATAACTCTATACAGTGTGTAAACCCTCAAGACATTCTTCTTCTAGAAGCTTCTACTTCCAGCTGGCTTCTTCAAGGGGGGCTCCACTAGAGATGGGAACACTGCTGCATCTGGCTAAATGGGCAACACAGCCAACTGTTTACAGATAAGTGCTGGCCACACCAAAGCCGTGCTCTGGGGGCGTTGAAGGATCGCACCAATATCAGCGACACCAACATTAACCCCTTAAGCCGAACGCCTGAAAAGTAGTTCAAGGGAAGGTGTCAAAGAATGACTTATTGCTTAACTCACATTTTTATGTTAAACACATTTTTTAGGAATTTTTGGTTATGTTTTTTTTTTTAATTTTCCATATCACGTTCAGTATTTTTTTTAAATAATTCTAAAGTCCTGCAGTTATCACTTTGGCCACTAATCCTAATAATCATCTGACACTTCCTGTTCTGTTTAGAGAGCATTTCAGCAGTGTGCTCATTATCAGTAAAATCAGGGTCAAGCTGAAAGGAGACACCATTGTGTACAGATAACACAGAATCCACCAGTCACAAGAGGAGAGGTCACAGCTCCCCCTCTCTTCACAGGGAAAACTCTCCTATAGACGTCTATGGGACAGAATCTGTCTTAAGAATCCTATGTGCATGAAGCTGCTGTAAAGTATCTCTCTTACTGCTGTAACAGCAGTGCAAGCAAGAATGTCTTCCCCACAATCATATATAGACGGCGAATATATAAATATACCATCATTAAATAAAAACGACTGAGGAAAAGAATATGGATCAGGGGCTTGATTTAATAAGTAAAAAAAAAAAAATTGGCGACAGATTCCCTTTAATGACCAGAACTTTTTTTTTAGTTTTTTTCTCCTTGTGTTTTAACAGTTGTAACTTTTTTATTTTTTCAATGACGCAGTTGTATGAGGCCTCGTTTTATGTGAGAGAAGTTGTACTTTATGGGGGAATAGTTTAAGTTCAATTATACACAATTACAGAATTTTTTTTCAATTTAAAAAAATAAATAATAATATATATATATATATATATATATATATATATAATATATATATACACATACATACATACATACAAGAAAATTTTTTTTTTTTTACCCATTCACACAACCTGTTAGATTAATTCTACAGGTTATTACGGTTGTATGATATCTAATATGTGTAGGGGTTTTTGTGTGTGTAGTGTATGCACAATTATTTTTATTTTTTTACACTTTATCTTTTTTACTAAAGGGAGAACTTACATTACCAAGTGTAAAAAAAAAAAAGTAATAGCATATTCATAAATGCTAATACATTATAATCTGTGTCAGTTTGACACAGGCAGTGATCAAGACAGCAAACAGACTGCTCTGATTGCTGGCTTGTTACACAGACAGCCCTGGGGCTCCTCTAGATCCCCAGGGCTGACTGTGCAGCAATTCCCCGGGCTCTGACGGGTCACCGGGAGTCCCGATCACCTGACAGAGCAGGAAAACTCTGATTGCGCTGCAGTGATGAACTGCGGCAAAGGGTTAAAGCACCGGGGAGCAGAGGTTTCCCCCTCTCCCCAGCACTTTCAGGAGCTGTGCTGGAAACCGCAAACTCCGATGTCTGAAGCGACGCCAAAAGATGTCGCTGCAGATGAACGACCTGCACCAGCCGATGCCAAAAGACGGTGGGCGGTCGTTAAGGAGTGAATCTGACCTGTCAGTTCGGCTATGTTAACACAATGAGGATTTCTAGGTGGAATCTGTCTTGATGTCCTCATTGAAAACTGAAAGACGAAGATTTCCATTGACCTTTGTAGAAAATATGTGTTATAGTTCATAACACGCGTAGTCAAAACTTCCAACATGCTCATTCTTTGGTCATATCCCAGGGAATCTCCTATAGATGTTAATGGGATGGCGAATATCATCATGCAACAAGTCCCCAAATCATTTGTACAAGTATTGCTTGTGGATTTGAATGCAAACCGCATCCAAAACCAATAGGTATGAGTTACACTTGACTGCAAACCATCTGTAAAACACATGTACTTAAGTAACATAAAATATTTGTTAAAAGCGCATTGGATGACGCTGAATTCAATGGCAGAATCCAGGTGCATTCCACACCTAAATTTTCCTCTGTCATGTGAACGTCCCATAGGGTATGTCAACATGGCCGATTTTCAAGGCTGAAAGTGTCAGCACTGATCTGGAGCAGAATCCATGTGTAAAATCCATGCTCATTCAGTGCAGAACAGACATGTTATGAAGCTGAATTTAGAGACAGAATTCAGCACCGAATCGGCCTTAAATATTTATGTCACTTTTTTCAGCACCAAGGAAAACCAGAGTTGTGCAAGGAGACACTGATTTCCCATTGGAAATAATGTGAAGTGGAGTGCAGTCAGTTTCAGTTCTGTGAACAGAACGGTATTTGCCCTGTTTTGCGGCCGTGCACACGGCCACAGCTTTTGTCCGCAATTTTGGAAGAAAAGCCCTCCCCCCCTTCTCATTAACATGTTCATATTCCGCCAGAAAACCGGACAGAAGAATAGATGTCAATTTTTTTTGGGAAACCGGAACGGTTGAAAAACCCCCCGGGTGGAAATTCCGTACAGTGGGACTGTGCACATTTTTCCAAGGGGCCCCATTTAAAAGTTGACACCAGGTTTACTGACTGCTTTAAAAAACCGTCTGAAAAAACCGGCTAAAAAAAAGCCGTGCAGTGGGGACAAGCCCTAAGAGCCACAAGGAAAAGAGACCCAACGCTTCTCAGTGCAAATTGTTACATCTTTTTTTCAGTTGTCCACTATTCTTTCACGACTCCAGTTTCACGTGCAGAGCAGCTCCTCAATGCTCAGGGGCACAATCCAGTGGGAATAGTGCTACAAGCACCATTCTTTTACAATGCCCCTCCACAGCCTGTACATGCCCAGTATGTCCGCACCCTCAGGGACTTCCATAGACAATACATGCTACACGCGTGTATGAAGAAAACTGATATACACCAAGACATGAATTACCTAACAGGACATCTCTGACTTGCATGTCAAAATCCAGGACCCCCCAACATTTCCATCACAAGTGGCCAGCGCCAAACACCAACAAAGTGCTTTGCCCTTCTTCCAGGAAGCCAACATTATTGTATCAAGAGGCAAGAAATCCAGGTGACTTATGAATAGTGTACCGCAGTCCTTACATCTCACCCCAACTGGAGAAAGGTGCAGCACGTGTATGGAGAGATAAGACACAATGTACACATCCGAAGTCATCTGCACATCTTGGACTGTCCCACCTCACGGCATAGCGATAGGACATCTGATAGGTGGAACCTGCACCCATTTCAAGAGCGGGCCCCCAAACTCCGGTCCTCCCCCCTTCAAAATAGAATAGTGGTCGGTGCTCTTCATTCACTTCAATAGGTGCCTGAAAAACATAGTGTTTTTAACCAGCCCGTACTGAAACTCCCACTTCTCCCTTCTTGATATTTAGGTCACAACCCATCAGCATGTGTGAAATGGTAACATTCATCGGATTTTTTTTTTTTTTTTTTCAGAAATCTTAAAAGGCAAAGAAAAAATTCTAAAAGGTTTTTTTTTAAAAAAAATTAAAAAAAAAAGTTTGTATTTCTCAAATCTTATAACATATACACCTATATACAAATAACCGGGGCCCTTTATTAGGACACCTTCCAAGCTCGTTAACACTTCATTTCTTAAACAGCCCAAACACATGGGGGAATCAGGCATTTAGGCATGTAGACTGGTCAAGAAACTCCTGCGTTCAAACCGAGCATCGTATGGGGAAGAAAGGTATTTGAGTGCCCTTTTAACGTGCATGGTTTTTTGGGCCAGAAGGGCTGGTCTGAGTTTTTAGAAACTGTGATCCCTGGGTTTTTTACGCACAACCTCTCTAGGGTTTTCGTGAATGGTCCGAAAAAGAAAAAAACATCCAGTGAGGGCAGTCCTGTGGGCGGAAATGCCTTGTTGATGCCAAGGTCAAAGGAAATGGGCAGACTGGTTCAGTGATAGAAAGGCAAAAAGTGACCCAAAATAGCCACCCGTACAACCCAAAGGAGGCAGAAAAAACATTCTGAACCACAGTACGGTGAATTTTGAGGCAGAGGGGTACAGCCAGAAAAACCACACCGGGGGGCCACTCCTTTCAGCAAGAACAGGAAACTGAGGCTCCAATTTGCCCCCAAGTCATCAAATTTACATAGAAGATTGGAAAAACGTTGCCTGGGCTGATGAGTCTCGATTTCTGCTGCGACATTCGGATGGTAGGGTCAGAATTTGCGTCAAACAACATGAAAGCATGGATCCATCCTGCCTTGTATCAACGGTTCAGGCTGGTGGTGGTGGTGTCATGGTGTGGGGAATATTTTCTTGGCACTCTTTGGGCCCCTTGGTACCAATTGAGCATCGTTGCAACACCTTGTTGAATCTATGCCACGAAGAATTGAGGCAGTTCTGAAGACAAAAGGGGGTCCAACCCGTTACTAGCATGGTGTACCTAATAAAGTGGCCGGTGAGTGTGTGTATATATATATATATATATATATATATATATTATATATATATATATACATACACAAAATTATATTTAGATTGCTCTAAGGTTTTAAGAATGTTTATATCATATACACCACATAAACACACACCTGTAGATAGATATGTGAAGACAAATATACATACATGCACACATACGACTGGGTTCTTCAGTCCCTGCTGAACCAGCAGAGATGCGGTGAAGGTCCTTCCTGCTGTCTGGCAGCAGCAGGTACATGCTAGCAGCTTGTGCTACTTGGCATTACCATTTAGGGCCCAGTTGTACAAGATGTGACCACCAACTGACTGTAAACACAGACTGTAAGGGTATGTTCACATGGGGGCGTTTCACGTCATATTTGCGCTCTAATACAGGCGGGACGCTCGGCAACATTACGGTAATCCACAGTTCTCATAGAGAGCTATGGATTATGCCTCCTCTCCCCGCTCGCACAATACGATTGTATTGTACGTGCGGGGAGATAAGTGATATGTCAATTACTTGCGGCAAATCCCCGCCGCGAGTAATGACTGTCAATGGGGCTGGCAGGCTGCTGGAGTATGTGTGTATCAGCGCGACTCCAGAACACGCAGTGTAACTGCAGGGTGCACTGCACGCCGTGTGAACATACCCTTACTAATAGATTAGGGGGTTGCATTTTTTCTGCTGCACAACCAGCAACCTCTTTTTTATGTATAAACAGAAAAGGCATGCTTGTGCTCTCTTGGTTTCTGGCTTCAAACAGAGCACTAGCACACTTCCTACTCCATATTCGCTGTGGCTGCATGACTTGCCCCAGGTCACTTACTCATGTAGAAGAAACTTAGCACAGAGAAAACACTCCAGGAAGTTTTAGTGCTGCTTCTATCATTTTCGTTCACCACCCCTTTCCCCTCCAAGTCATATAGGGGCACATTTATTATGGTTATTGCACCAGAATTCTACTGCCATTTTCACTAACAAGGCTGGAGAACATTTATTATGTGTTCTAGACACTTCTGAACCCAGCTAAACGAAAGGAGTGTGACCTCAGTGAAGGGGAAGTGCAACTCCATGTGCCACAACTTGGGCATAAAGCAAGGTGTAAACATGTGCCAGATTCATCAACACTATGGTAAGACAGTCTAGTCCAGGGGTGTCAAACAGCTGTTGGGAAACTACAACTCCCTTATATGAAAGAACTAGCCACTTTTTGTAAACCTAGTATCCTATTGGCACCGACCTAGGAACTCTCAATCCCACAAAGATACTTGTATCAAGTTAGTAGTCCGGCCATTCATAAAACATATAACTTTATGAACTTTTTTTATAAAAAAGGCATACATACATCCGTTCTCCTCAGCATTAATGCAATAATAGCAACATTAGTAGAAGGATACTTAGGTTTTAGTTGCGGCGGTCTGCCGTTCAGCAACAATGTCCATAAGACCTTCGCGGTCTTAATCCCCGCAGGGTTTCCTAGGAGGGATGCCAGGAGCTCGGGCTAGGCGCACGTCATACAGCGACGTTTCGAGACGGGAATGTCTCTTTCTACAACTCCCATCATGCCTACCATTATAAATTATACAAATGTATGATGGGAGTTGTAGTTTCCCAACAGCAGGAGGGCAGCAGTTTGACACCTCTGGTAGTCTAAGGGCCCCATATAGGGCTAAAATTCACTTTATTGCCCATAGTAACCAATCAGAGCTCCCCTTTCATTTTTCCAGAGAACTATCTGAATGAAATGGGAGCTCTGATTGGTTGCTATGAGTTCTAGACCTGTACCGTTTTCATACATGTGGTCCTAAGTGTTAATACATGTGCCTCAGTGTACTCCGACCGTCTGCACATCAATTAGGTCTAATCTGCACAAGGTTTCAGGCTCGTCAGTGGAGCACCCCTTTATCAGGCTTACTCTGGGGCCCCTGTGTACAGTCATGGCCAAAAGTTTTGAGAATGATACAAATGTTAATTTTTACAAAGTCTAAAGCATCCGGTCTTATAATGGCAATTTGCATATACTCCATAATGTTTTATAAAGAGTGATCAGCTTAACAGCAATTAATTGCAAAGTCAATAGTTGCCTAGAAAATGAACTTTTTCCCCCAAAACACATTTCAACTTCATTGCAGGCCTGCCTTAAAAGGACCAGCTAACATCGTTTCAGTGATTGCTCCATTAACACAGGTGTGGGTGTTGAGGACAGGGCTGGAGATCAATCTTCATGATTAAGTAAGAATCACACCACTGGACACTTTAAAAAGGGGGCTGGTGCCTGGCTCATTGTTTCTCTTTGTTAACCATGGTTATCTCTAAAGAAACAAAGTGCAGTCATCATTGCATGCACAAAACTGGCCTAACAGGGAAGAGTATCACAGCTAGAAAAGATTGCACCTCAGTCAACAATCTAAGCATCATCAAGGAATTCAAGGAGAGAGGTTCCATTGTTGCCAAAAAGGCTCCAGGGCGCCCCAAGAAAGCCAGCAAGCGCCAGGACCGTCTCTTTTAAAAATGTTTCAGCTTCGGAATCGGGCTACCAGCAATGCAGAGCTTGCTCAGGAATGGCAGCAGACAGGTGTGAGTGCATCTGCACGCACTGTGAGGCGGAGACTCATGGAGCAAGGCCTGGTGTCAAGGAGGCAGCAAAAAAGCCACTTCTCTCCAGAAAAAACATCAGGGACAACTGATATTCTGCCAAAGGTACAGGGAGGGACTGTGGGGACTGGGGGTAAAGTCATTTTCTCTGATGAATCCCCCTTTTCCCAAAAGTTTGGAACATCTGGGAAAACAGCTTGTTCGGGAGAAGACAAGGTGAGCAATACCACCAGTCTTGTCTCCTGCCAACTGTAAAGCATCCAGAAACATTCATGTGTGGGGTTGCTTCTCAGCCCAGGGAATCGGCTCTCAACAGTCTTGCCTAAAAACACATCCATGATAAAGAATGTACCAAATGTCCCTCCAGAGCAACTTCTCCAAACCCTCCAAGAGCAGTTTGGTGATCAACAATGCCTTTTCCAGCATGATGGAGCACCTTGCCATAAAGCAAGGGTGATAACTAAATGGTCAGGGAACAAAACATAGAGATTTTGGGTCCATGGCCTGGAAACTCCCAGATCTTAATCCCATTGAGAACTTTTGGTCAATCATCAAGAGACGGGAGGACAACAAAAACCCAAAAAACTGTGACAAAATGCAAGCATTGATTGTGCAAGAAATGGACTGATTCAGTCAGGATTTGGGTCCAGAAGTTGATTGAGAGCATGCCAGGGAGAATTGCAGAGGGTCCTGAAGAAGAAGGGTCAACATGCAAATATTGACTTGCTGCATTAACTCATTCTAACTGTCAATAAAAGCTTTTGTTAATCATAATATATTGCACTTTTTATTTCTGTATGTGATAAAACATCTGACAAACACAATAAAAACCAGAGGGCAACAGATCATGTGAAAATAATAATATTTCTGTCATTCTCAAAACTTTTGGCCATGACTGTAAGCTCAGCCGAAGACACTGTGACTAATCAGTGGTGGAAGCTTCTGAAGGGCGCTCTCTCGTACACATTGATATTCCAGGCAATGCGGTGGTTATTAGAAGACAATATCACCACATCCTCCACACATGAGGGGTCATGCACTGATGTACTGCAGGCTAGTGTGACCCATCAAGCACCCTGAAACTAGGGGGCCACCATAAGAGCCAGGGATGCTCTGGAGAAGGGAATGCTGGCCCGTGCAGGAGGACCTCGTCTTATTAGAGCTGCACCAACCGTTTAGTCTTGGTTAACAGAATGGCAGAAGAGGGAGCACAATCCAGCAATGCTTGGGAGCACATAGAAGCTTCTTTATTTGCACAATATTAAAAGTCAGGGAAGATCCGCCGACGCGTTTCGAGCTACAAGCTTAGTCAAAGAAGGTCAAGACAACAACTGTGCAAAAGACATATGCACACAGATACAACTCGCCAGAATACCTGGGATCAGGCCTGGATTATTACTTAGGTCACAATAAAGGTGACATCTTCTCATTGTCACCTCAGGGTGAACACTGGATCTGCTAGTTTTTGGATATTGTCTTACAAGTCTGGCTCAGGACTGGTTTCCATGCAATCCCATCAGAAGAGCTTTTTATTTAAAAGGGGTTTTATCACTACAAAGATTAGCTTCCAACACGTAGGGACCGGTCATTGAAGACTTTTTCCACCATTGGTAGTTTGATTTTACCTTAGACAGGTTTCTATGGTTACTTGACAATAATCTCCCTCACTGATTAGATAGAGCAGGGAGTGACATCACCATGGACTCCACTCACTTCAGAGAAGACTCACTGGCCCTTATGTATGAAAACTGTCTAGCAGTAAGACTGTCCTTGTTGCCCATAGCAACCAGAGCTCAGCTTTTATTTTTCCAGAGCAACATAGAAAACAAAAGCTAAGCTCTGATTGGTAGCTATGGACAACAAAGCAAATCATACTGTTAGACAGTTTTCAAACATAAGGCCCATTATCTCTAACAAGATTAGCTTTTGTTTACAGATAAGCTATCATCTGAGCACTTGTAGCTTTGTTTACTGAAGATTAAATCTCCTGCTCTGCTCTTTGTAATGTCTCAGCTAGTTAGGAAAACTAAATATGCTAACCACTGCTATAGAACCACCCACAACCTGAGAAGAGTGAAAGAAAAACTGACTGTGGAACCCCTTTTAATGTCTTAACTACACCAATAGGGGTTGTTTCTAATAGGCAATCACTGAATGAGGACCTGTGACATCTGACACATCTGCTCTAGTGAATACTTGGGCTCTCTGTAATAATCCTGGAGCCTCTCCTCTTATAACTGTGTTGTGCCTCTGTTATCTCTTCTAGTAATGTATCCACTTACCTGTCAGATGGGTGTTCCTGCAGTCTGACATTATCCAATCAGAGCTGACACACCCCAATGATAACTGGAATGGTACCACCCCGCTGACAGATTCAGTAATACATCTCTGTAAGGAACAGCAGACCACAACGTTATAAGAGGAGATGCCCCAGAATTGTTATTTCACAGGGAACACAAGGATTTACTCAAATAGACCGGTCAGATGTCACATGTCCTCTTTAAAGGGGTTGGCTCACTACATTGATTTATCTTACCTCAGTCCTGTTTTCTTGGTGTCACTTCGAATTCAGGGGAGTGTTTACTGGCTTGTACAAGGCTTCAGTAGAAGCCAGGTCTGTAGCTTTTGGCGAACCAGTGCTGGCAGCCTATCAGGAGGCTCAAACAGGTTCCCGTAACTATAGCAACCTGAGGATCTGATGCAGGCCATACAAACGGAGATATCTAGGAATAGGTAGAACACTGTTAATGGACGTATATTGCAAAATGACTTGTTTTTGCAAGTTCTTTAACATAAAAAGCAGCAATCCTTGTAGTGAGACAACCCCTTTAAGGGATCATTCCCATTTCAAAGTGATGGCTTTTCACTAGGATCTGGCATCTGGTGCAGGTCCCCGCAGGAAAGGGCTGCAGCCAATTCATTGCAAGGATCCTTGGGGCTATCAGTGATAGCATTCGTCAGGGTCCCATTGCTTTACTCTATGAGCCTCCATCTCCCATATATGATGGGGCGTGCAGGCTTCTCTCAATGGTACATAAATGCTGCAGGCGCTCCTCTCATAGCTGCTACTACACAATCTGCAGAAGCACTGGCGACAACACGATCATAGGAAAGTGCATACAATAGCAGGGGACGAGGGCGCCCAATCTGCAGTAGCAGGCTGTAGTGCGCTCTCCGGGGGCCACAGCGGACCCCAATACCAGACACCTCAGTCCGCACAGCGCCCTGCTCTCACCTGGTCCGCAGCACTCCGCCCACCTCACACCGGACTCATGCTCAGAGAGCTGCACGGAACGCGACACACAGGCAGGCCTCCGCCGACCATCAAGCCCGGCTCTCCATCGCTGCGCACTTGACAACGGAAATGACGCACTTTTCCCCTCCACCAATCAGATTGCTTCTATCATCACCCGGCGCGGCGTCCAGCCAAGAGACAGCGTCTCCTATTGGCTACTGTCGGTCCATTTGTTGCCTATGGAAGCCACGCCCACCCACTCTCCGGAGTAGTGACGTCATGACGGAGCGGCGGTGTGTTGTGTTGTGGATGGAGGCGGCTGTGATTGGCTGCGGACTAGGACGGTTTAAAGCTCCTACTACTGAGTAGATGCAGGGGACAGCTGATGGCGCCGGAGGCCATGGGAGCTGCCTGCAGTGTGGGAGCACACGTGTCTGTAATACATCTGTCTATAGACACATCTGTATACCTGCAGTGTGGGAGCACACGTGTCTGTTATAAACTGTCTATTGACCCATTCTGTATACCTGCAGTGTGGAGCTACATCACGTGTCTGTTATACATCTGTCTATAGACCACAATTCTGATATATCTGCAGTGTGGGAGCACACGTGTCTGTTATACATCTGTCTATAGACACATCTGTATATCTGCAGTGTGGGAGCACACGTGTCTGTTATACATCTGACTATAGACACATCTGTATACCTGCAGTGTGGAGCACACTTGTATGTGTTTACATCTGACTATAGGACAATCATGTATAACTGCAGTGTGGGAGCCACACACGTGTCTGTTATACATCTGTCTATAGCACATCTCGTATACCTTTGCTGTGTGGTGAATCACACACGTGTCTGTTATACATCTGTCTATAGACAACATCGTATATCTGCAGTGTGGGGAGCACTCGTGTCTGTTATACGATCTGTCCTAATAGACACCATCTGTATATTCTGCAGTGGGGTGCCACGTGTCAGTTATCATCTGACTATAGACACTCTGTATACCTGCAGGTGTGGAGCACATTGTATGTTATACATTGACTATTAGACACATCCCTGTATACCTGCAGTGTGGGAAGCCACACGTTGTATGTTATACATCTGACTATAGACCATCTGTATAACTGCAGTGTTGGAGCACACGTCGTTGTTATACATCTGTCTATAGACACATCTGTATTATCTTGCAGTGTGGGAGCACCCGTGTCTGTTATACATCTGACTATAGACACATCTGTATACCTGCAGTGTGGGAGCACACACGTGTCTGTTATACATCTGCCTATAGACACATCTGTATACCTGCAGTGTGGGAGCACACGTGTCTGTTATACATCTGACTATAGACACATCTGTATACCTGCAGTGTGGGAGCCCACGTGTCTGTTATACATCTGACTATAGACTCATCTGTATACCTGCAGTGTGGGAGCACACACGTGTCTGTTATACATCTGCCTATAGACACATCTGTATACCTGCAGTGTGGGAGCACACACGTGTCTGTTATACATCTGTCTATAGACACATCTGTATACCTGCAGTGTGGGAGCACATGTGTCTGCTATACATCTGACTATAGACACATCTGTATACCTGCAGTGTGGGAGCACACGTGTCTGTTATACATCTGACTATAGACACATCTGTATACCCTGCAGTTTGTGACAGCACACGTGTCCTGCTAAACATCTTGCCTATTGAAACATCTGTATTAACCTTGCAGTGTGGGGCAACACGAGTCTGTTATACATTGTCTATAGACACATCTGTATACTGCAGTTGAGGGAGCACATGTGTCTGTTATACATCTGACTATAGACACATCTGTATACCTGCAGTGTGGGAGCACACGTGTCTGCTATACATCTGACTATAGACACATCTGTATACCTGCAGTGTGGGAGCACCATGTGTATGTTATGATCTGACTATAGACACAATCTGTATACCTGCAGTGTGGAGCAACGTGTCTGTTATAATCTGTTAATAGACACATCGGGTATACCTGCAGTGTGGGAGGCACACATGTCTGTGTATACATTCTGGCTATAGACACACTGTATACCTGCAGGTGGGAGGCCACATGTCTGTTATACAATGGACATTAGACACACATCTGTATACCTGCAGTGTGGCGAGCTGAGCCACACCGTGTCTGCTATACATCAGGACTATAGGGACACATCTGTATACCTGCAGTGTGGGAGCACACGTGTCTGCTATAACATCTGGACTTTAGGACCACAATCTGTATACATGCAGTGTGGGAGCACACGTGTCTGTTATTCATTGCCTATATTAAAAATTCTGTATTCCTGCTGGTGTGGGGCACACAAGTGTGTCTGTTATACATCTGCTATAGACATCATCTGTATACTGCAGTGTGGGAGCACACCAAGTGTATGCTATACATCCTGACTATCAGGACACATTGTATACCTGCGTGTGGGTGCACACGTGTTGTTATACATTCTGCCTATAGACACATCTGTATACCTGCAGTGTGGGAGCACACGTGTCTGTTATATATCTGTCTATAGACACATCTGTATACCTGCAGTGTGGGCAGCACACGTGTCTGTTATACATCTGTCTATAGACACATCTGTATACCTGCAGTGTGGGAGCAAACGTGTATGTTTACTCTGTCTATAGAACACATCTGTATACTGCAGTGTCAGAGCACACGTGTCTGTTATACATTGCTGAACTATAGGACACATCTGTATACCGCCTTTGTGGGAGCACACGTGTCGGTTATACATTCTGACCTATAGAACATTGTATTTACCGGCAAGTGTGACAGGCACACGTGTCTGTTATACATCTGACTATAGACACATCTGTATACCTGCAGTGTGGGACAGCACACGTGTCTGCTATACATCTGACTATAGACACATCTGTATACCTGCAGTGTGGGAACACACATGTCTGTTATACATCTGATATAGACACATCTGTATACTGCAGTGTGGGAGCACATGTGTCTGTTAATACATTTGACTATAGAACATCGTATACCTGCAGTGTGGTGAGCTCACACGTGTCTGTTTACATCTGACCATAGGACACATCTGTATATCTGCAGATGTGGGAGCCACACGTGTCTGTTATACATCTGACTATAGACACATCTGTATACCTGCAGTGTGGGAGCACACGTGTCTGTTATACATCTGTCTATAGACACCAATCTGTATACCTGCGTGTGGGAGCACAAGTATGTCTTGTTTATACATCCTGACATACGACCATCTGTATACTGCAGTGTGGGAGCACACATGTCTGTTATACATCTGTCTATAGACACATCTGTATACCTGCAGTGTGGGAGCACACGTGTCTGTTTATACAATGGACTATAAGACCACTTCTGTATACCTGGCAGTTGTGGTAGCACACGTGTCTGCTATACATCTGACTTATAGGACATCATATGTATAACCTGCAGTGTTGGGAGCACACGTGTCTGCTTTACATCTCTGACTATAGGACACATCTCGTATACCTGAGTGTGGGCGCACACAATGTCTGTTATACAATCTGCCTATAGACACTTGTATACCTGCCAGTGTGGGAGCACACAAGTGTCCTGTTATACATACTGCCTATTAGACACATCTGTATACAATGCAGTGTGGGAGCACAGTGGTCTGCTTATACAGCTGATATAGACACATCTGTATACCTGCAGTGTGGTACCACACACGTGACTGATATACATCTGACTATAGAACATCTGTTATACCTGCAGTGTGGCGGAGCCACACGTGTCTGTATACATCTGGCCATATTAGGAAACATCTGTATACCTGCAAGTGTGACGGAGACACAAGTGTCTGTGATACATCGGACTATAGACACATCTGTATTACCTGCAGTGTGGTGCAACACAGTGTCGTGTTATACATTGCCTATAGACACATTCTGTATACCTGCATGTGGGAGCAACAAGTGTCTGCTATTACATACTGAACTATAGACACATCTGTTATACCTGCCGTAGTGTGGGAGCACACGTGTCTCTATACATCTGACTATTGACACATACTGTATACTGCAGTGTGGGAGCACACACGTGTATGATATACATCTGTCTATAGACACATCTGTACCTGTGCCAGTGGGGAAGCACCACGTGTCTGTTTATAACATTGCCTATAGACCACATCGATATAGCTGCAGTTGTGGGAGCACACACGTGTCTGTTATACATCTGACTATAGGACACATATGTATACTGCGAGGGTAGTTGTGGGAGCACACGTGTCTGCTATACATCTGACTATAGACACATCTGTATACCTGCAGTGTGGGAGCACACGTGTCTGTTATACATCTGACTATAGACACATCTGTATACCTGCAGTGTGAGCACACGTTGTCTGTTTATTACATCTGCTATAGACAATTCTGTATACCTTGCAGTGTGGGAGCACACGTGGGGGATAGGTGGGGGGGGGGGGGCCCCCCCGGGGTTGTTATACATCCTGTCTATCTATAGACAATCTGTAACCTGCAAGGTGGGTGCACACGTGTGCTGTGTATACCATCTGCCTATAGACACATCTGTATACCTTGCAGTGTTGGAGCACACCGTGTCTGCTATACATCTCACTATAGACACATATGTATACCCGCCAGTGTGGGAGCACACACGTGTCTGTTATACATCTGACTATAGACACATCTGTATACCTGCAGTGTGGGAGCACACGTGTCTGTTATACATCTGACTATAGACACATCTGTATACCTGCAGTGTGGGAGCACACACGTGTCTGTTATACATCTGTCTATAGACACATCTGTATACCTGCAGTGTGGGAGCACACGTGTCTGTTATACATCTGCCTATAGACACATCTGTATACCTGCAGTGTGGGAGCACACAAGTGTCTGCTATACATCTGACTATAGACACATCTGTATACCTGCAGTGTGGGAGCACACGTGTCTGCTATACATCTGACTATAGGACTCATCTGTATACTGCAGTGTGGGGCACACAAGTGTCGATATACATTGGACTAAGATGTGACACATCTGTATACCTGCCGAGTGTGGGAGCACACGTGTCTGTTGTCATTGCTCTATAGACACATCTGTATACCTGCAGTGTGGGGAGCAACAAAGTGTCTGTTATAAATCTGCCTACTAGACACATCTGTATACCTGCAGTGTGGGAGCACACAAGTGGTCTGTTATAATTATCCTATGGAACATCTGTATACCTGCAGTGTGGAGCACCAAGTGCTGATATACATCTGGCTATAGACACGATCTGTATACTGCAGTGTGGGAGCACACACGTGTCTGCTATACATTGACTATAGGGACACATCTGTATTACCTTGCAGTGTGGGAGCAACACGGGTCGTTATTTATACATCTGTCTATAGACAATCTGTATACCTGCAGTGTGGGACACGTGTCTGTTATACATCTGCCTATAGACACATCTGTATACCTGCAGTGTGGGAGCACACGTGTCTGTTATACATCTGACTATAGACACATCTGTATACCTGCAGTGTGGGAGCACACGTGTCTGTTATACATCTGACTATAGACACATCTGTATACCTGCAGTGTGGGAGCACACGTGTCTGTTATACATCTGACTATAGACACATCTGTATACCTGCAGTGTGGGAGCACACGTGTCTGCTATACATCTGACTATAGACACATCTGTATACCTGCAGTGTGGGAGCACACGTGTCTGTTATACATCTGCCTATAGAACATACTGTTTACTGCAGTGTGGGGAGCACACGTGTCTGGTTTTACATCTGACTATAGGACACATCTGTTACCTGCGTGTGGTAGCTCTCGTGTCTGTTATACATCTGTCTATAGACACATCTGTATACCTGCAGTGTGGGAGCACACGTGTCTGTTATACATCTGCCTATAGACACATCTGTATACCTGCAGTGTGGGAGCACACGTGTCTGTTATACATCTGTCTATAGACACATCTGTATACCTGCAGTGTGGGAGCACACGTGTCTGTTATACATCTGACTATAGACACATCTGTATACCTGCAGTGTGGGAGCACACGTGTCTGTTATACATCTGACTATAGACACATCTGTATACCTGCAGTGTGGGAGCACACACGTGTCTGTTATACATCTGTCTATAGACACATCTGTATACCTGCAGTGTGGGAGCACACGTGTTGTTTATACATCTGATATAGACAACATCTGTATACCTGCAGTGTGGAGCACTCGTGTCTGTGTATACAATTGATATAGGACACATCTGTTATACCTGAGTGTGGTAGCAACGTGTCTGTTATACATCTGACTATAGACACATCTGTATACCTGCAGTGTGACAGCACACGTGTCTGCTATACATCTGTCTATAGACACATCTGTATACCTGCAGTGTGGGAGCACACGTGTCTGTTATACATCTGACTATAGACACATCTGTATACCTGCAGTGTGGGAGCACACGTGTCTGTTATACATCTGACTATAGACACATCTGTATACCTGCAGTGTGGGAGCACACGTGTCTGTTATACATCTGACTATAGACACATCTGTATACCTGCAGTGTGGGAGCACACGTGTCTGTTATACATCTGTCTATAGACACATCTGTATACCTGCAGTGTGGGAGCACACGTGTCTGTTATACATCTGACTATAGACACATCTGTTATACCTGCAGTGTGGGGAGCACAAGTGTCTGTTTATACATCTGATTATAGAAACATCTGTATACCTGCAGTGTGGGAGACACTAGTGTCTGTTATAAAATCTGTCTATAGACAAATTGTATACTGCGAGTGGAGCACACGTGTCTGTTATAAATATTGTCTTATAGACACATCCTGTATAACCTTGCAGTGTGGGAGCACAAGTGTCTGGTATACATCTGACTATAGACACTTCTGTTTACCTGCAGTGTGGGAGCACACGTGTCTGTTATACATCTGTCTATAGACACATCTGTATACCTGCAGTGTGGGAGCACACGTGTCTGTTATACATCTGACTATAGACACATCTGTATACCTGCAGTGTGGGAGCAACGTGTCTTCTGCTATACATCTGATATAGAACCATATGTATACCTGCAGTGTGCGAAGCAAACGTG
Source organism: Phyllomedusa bahiana (assembly GCA_025379985.1). Classification (NCBI taxonomy): domain Eukaryota; kingdom Metazoa; phylum Chordata; class Amphibia; order Anura; family Hylidae; genus Phyllomedusa; species Phyllomedusa bahiana. Next base: position 85,444 of record JAODAL010000653.1, read on the forward strand.
TCTGTTATTACATCTGACTATAGACACATCATGTATTACCTGCCAGTGTGGGACGCACACGTGTCTGTTATAACATCTGCCTATAGAACTTCTGTATATCTGCAGTGTGGGAGCACACGTGTCTGTTATAAATCTGGGAACTATCGACACATTGTATACCTGCAGTTGAGTACTTGGGTAGCACTCGTGTCTGCTATTACATCTGTCTATAGACAAATCTGTATTCCTGCAGTGTGGGAACACACGTGTCTGTTATACATCTGTCTATAGACACATCTGTATACCTGCAGTGTGGGAGCACATGTGTCTGCTATACATCTGACTATAGACACATCTGTATACCTGCAGTGTGGGAGCACACAGGTGTCTGTTATACATCTGACCATAGACACATCTGTATACCTGCAGTGTGGGAGCACCTATAGACACATCTGTATACCTGCAGTGTGGGAGCACACAAGTGTCTGTTATACATCTGACTATAGACACATCTGTATACCTGCAGTGTGGGAGCACACGTGTCTGTTATACATCTGCCTATAGAACATCTGTTTACCTGCAGTGTGGAGCACAGTGTATGTTATAAATCTGTCTATAGAAACATTCTGTATACCTGCAGTGTGGGAGATACACGTGTCTGGTTATCATCTGACTTAGACCACATCTGTATACCTGCAGTGGTCTGGGAGAACACGTGTCTGTTATTAACATCTGCCTAATAGACACATCTGTATACCTGCAGTTTGGGGTGCACACGTGTGTACATGTCTGCCTATACATATGGGACTATAGAAACAATCTGTATACCTGCAGTGTGGGAGCAACGTGTGTGTATACATCTGAATATTAGGACAAATCTGCTCATAATGCAGTGTGGGAGCTCATGTGTCTGCTATACATCTGTCTATAGACCACATCTGTATACCTGCAGGTGTGGGAGCATCATGTTCTGTTATACATATGACTATAGGAACACATCTGTATCCGCAGGTGTGGTGAGCACACGTGTCTGTTATACTTCTGACTTATAGACACATCTTTGTATACCTGCTGTGTGGGAGCACACCGTGTCTATTATATACATCGTCTATAGACACATCTGTATACCTGCCAGTGTGGGGAGAACAGTTGTTCTGTTATACATTGACTATAGACACATCTGTATACCTGTGTGTGGTGAGCACACGTGTCTGTGATACATCTGTCTATAGACACATCTGATTGTATACCTGCAGTGTGGGAGCACAAGTGGTCTGTTATTACAACTGACTATTAGACCACATCCTGGTATTACCTGCATGTGGTGAGCACAGTGTTGGATACATCTGCCTATAGACACATACTGTATACCTGCGTTGGTGGGAGCACACGTGTCTGTTATATATCTGTCTATAGACACATCTGTATACCTGCAGTGTGGGAGCACACGTGTCTGTTATACATCTGTCTATAGACACATCTGTATACCTGCAAGTGTTGGGAGCCACCGCTGTTGTTATACATACTGTCTATAGGACACAGCTGCTATACCTGCAGTGTGGGAGCACACGTGCTCTGTTATAAATCTGCCATATAGGCACAATCTGTATACCTGCAGTGTGACAGCACACGTGTCTGTTATACATCTGACTATAGACACATCTGTATACCTGCAGTGTGGGGAGAACACGTGCTGTTATACATCAGACTATGACACAATCTGTATACCTGCAGTGTGGGAGCAACACATTGTCTGTTATACATCTGCTATAGAACATTGTTAGTACCTGGCAGTGTGGAGCACACGTGTCTGTTATACATCTGACTATAGACACATCTGTATACCTGCAGTGTGGGAGCACACGTGTCTGTTATACATATGACCTATAGACCACCATCTGTATACCTGAGTGTGGGAGGGAGCACACGTGTCGTTTATACATCTGACTATTGACAAAATCTGTTATATCCTGCAGTGTGGGAGCACCAAGTGTCTGTTTACATCTGCCTATAGACACATCTGTTACCTGCAGTGTGGGAAGCACACACGTTGTCTGTTATACATCTGAACTATAGAAACATCTGATTATACCGCAGTGTGGGAGCACACACGTGTCGTTATATATCTGACTATAGACACATCTGATTACCTGCATGTGTGGAGGCACACGTGTTGTTATACATCTGTCTATAGACACATCTGTATACTGCAGTGTGGGAGCACACGTTTGTCTGTTATACATATGTCTATAGACAATCTGATTATACTGCAGTGTGGGAGCACACGTGTCTGTATACATATGCTATGGACACATATGTATACCTGCAGTGGGGAGAACACGTGTATGCTATTACATCTGGGGACTATAGACACATCTGCTACTACATGCAGGATGGGAGCACACGATGTCTGTTATTAATCTGTATATAGAAAATCTGTATACCTGCAGTGTGGGAGCTCCACGTGTCTGCTTATACTTATGACTATAGAAACAATCTGTCATACCTGCAGTTTGTGGGAGCACATGTGTCTGCTTATACATCTGTCTAATAGACACTTTATGTATACCTGAGTTGGGCTAGCACGCGTGTATGTTATACATCTGTCTATAGATAAATCTGTTACCTGCAGTGTGGGAGAAGCAACGGTGGTGTTGCTATACATCTGACTATAGACACATCTGTATACCTGCAGTGTGGGAGCACACGTGTCTGTTATATATCTGTCTATAGACACATCTGTATAACTGCAGTGGGGGAGCACACTTGTCTGATATACATATGCCTATAGACACATCTGTATACCTGCAGTGTGGGAGCACACGTGTCTGCTATACATCTGTCTATCAGACAACATCTGTTATACATGCAGTGTTGGAGCACACGTGTCTGTTCTATACATCTGCCTATAGACAATCTGTATTTACCTTGCAGTTGTTTGGGAGCACATGTGTCTGTTATACATCTGACTATAGACACATCTGTATACCTGCAGTGTGGGAGCACACACGTGTCTGTTATACATCTGTCATAGACAAATCTGTTTACCTGCATGTGTGGGATCACTCGTGTCTGTTATACATTATGTCTATAGACAAATCTGCTCTATACCTGCAGTGTGGGCAGCAACACGCTTCTGTTATACATCTGTCTATAGACACATCTGTATACCTGCAGTGTGGGAGCACACGTGTCTGTTATACATCTGTCTATAGACACATCTGTATACCTGCAGTGTGGGAGCACACGTGTCTGTTATACATCTGTCTATAGACACATCTGTATACCTGCAGTGTGGGAGCCCACATGTCAGTTTGATGCAGTGTGCGGTGTATGGTTTGAGCACTGATAGGCTGACCCCTCCACCCCTGTTACTTCTGCAGCAGTCATATGCCTGTTTTAAAAAGACAATCTCTGCATATGATGCTGAGCCCGTACATCAAACTTAAGTACTTTGGTCAACCATGGCAATGCTTGTTCTGAGTGGAACCTGTCTTGTTAAACCACTGTATGGTCTTTGCCCCTGTGCTGGAGCTCCGTTTCAGGGTGTTGGCGATCTTCTTATAGCCTAGGCCATCTTTATGTATAAACAATTCTTTTTCAGATCCTCAGAGTTTTGTTTGCTCTGAGGTGTTATTTTGAACTTCCAGTGACTAGTGTGAGAGCCATAGCACCAAATTTAACACACCTACTCCCCAATCACACCTGAGACCTTGTAACACTAACGAGTCACATGATACCAGGGTCACAATTTGTCCATTTTCACTTAAGGGTGAACTCACTATTGTTGCCAGTGGTTTAGACATTGCTGACTGCGTGTTGTTAATTTGAGGGCACACCAAAAATTTACCATCGGTTACAACAAGCTGTACACTGTCTACTTTACATTGTAAGAAAGTGTCATATCTTCCGTGTTGACAGATATAATACAGTATTTACAAAAATGTGAGAGGTGTACTTACTTTTTTAAGATACTGCAACTCAAATTAGAAAAAAAATATTAGTAAAAAATTTAAACAAAAACAACATAAATTTGGTATCACTGGAATTAGGCTGAGCTGCAGAATATGGTTATCACATCATTTATGCCTGATCTGTACTCCATAAAAACCAAACTCCATAAATGTTGCACTTGCGTTATTTCCAATATGTTCCCAATATCTTATGGTACATTAAAGGGGTTTTCTCGCTACAAATGATGGGGACAGTTGGGAACAATTGCACTTTTGCAATTGGTTTGTATTACCTAAATAATTTAGTATAGCACCTATTAGCTAATCTGTATGTTCTACACCTAAAACTGCAGCCTGTGATTGGTTGCCTGATATTTAGTTCAACCCCCTGGATGGGACACGCCCTCTGTGCTGGACATGCCCCTTGTGTTGTAATGGACTGCGCTTACTCCTTCCCCCCCTAAGCTGTGTGAAAATAAAAGTGAAACTGGGACAGATCTGACATTACTTCTGAGCAACTGGTGGGGGACACCACAGCTTCGGTAGTGGGAGAGGGGAGTACAAGTTACTTTTTTCTAGCAGTCCCAGCCACTAGATGATTTAACAAAAAACCTCTTTAAAAGACATCTTCTGACAACAGATGTTCATGGCAAGTCCATAGGACAGTAGGTAGGGTACCCCCATTCTTTGGAAGGATAGGGGCCTGCTAAGCTATAAAAGCCAGCCATGTTTTCCTTCCTCTCCTCACTATAGTCCATGGGTACGATGGAAGTTGTTGAGTTGGCACAGGTCCCCTGTATATAGTGCACACAGAATGTTAATTACAGATGGCTTGTGTTGATTTACTGTAAACATGCTGTGGACGCCAGTGAGGCAAATAGGTGATAGTCCTAGTGACATATTATACTTAGCTCATCTTACAGGCAGTTAAAGGTCCTGTCACTATGACCTTTTAAGGGAGTTGTCCTCTTAGGAAAACCTCTTTCTATATAGACCACTTTATATGCAAGTTATGTCATATACACTCATCCTTTTATAGCATATTGGGGGATTCACAGGAAATATTAAGAAAAAATACACTTGCTTTTCACTTAAGAATCAAATACATTTTCCTTGCTGTGGAAAAGGGTAAAAGACATTAAGTGCAAGTTTCCTATTATGAAATTAGTGCTGTCCTAGATAAAATGATTGCTGTGCAGAAAGACATATTATGCTTCCCACTCAAAATGATTCACAGGGTGGAACATAAAGACCAATAGTAGTTTATGAAGTTTTTTTTCTATATTGTTAAATACAGAATTTTTTTAAATAGAAGACTGAACAGTGATCATTCAATGCCCTATCCCCACATCTTCCTCATATGGGTTAACACACTTTACCCCACTGTACTTATACAAACATGTAGTACACAAATGACCAACAATCTATTCATAACAGAGTCTGTAAGATTTACTGAGAAATAGTTACCATGCAAACTCCTTATTTTTACCCTTTAACATATATTTATATAGGATGGATCGGCTACAGATTTGCACAGAAAATCTGTAGAATAATATCTGCAGCATTTTGCTATAAATCTGCACCCAAAAATCCTCACCATCTTAGGTCGAGGTTTTGGCTGCAGAGTTTCCAAGGTTAACTTGGGGCAAAATCCATACTAAAATGTACAGAAAAGGTTTATCCATAAATTATGTGGATTTTACCTTCTCTGAATAAAGTTACAGTTACATAGTTTGTAAGGCTGAAAAAAGACCAGACGTCTATCCAGTTCAGCCTGTTGTGCTAGAGGTGTTGATCCCAGGAGGAAGGCAAAAAACCCCATGAGGTCTAGAACCAATTGTCCTCATTTTAGGGTAAAATTCCTTCCGACTCCAATCTGGCAATCAGAATAAATCCTTGTGGATCAATGACCCTTCTCAGAATCCACTCACTATTACTGTTATATTATTACACTCCAGAATTGCATCCAAACCCCTTTTCTGAACTCTGTTATTGAAATTCACCATACAAGTTCCTCCTGGTCGATGAGTTCCACAGTCTCACTGCTCTAACACAGTTAAAGAAATCCCTTTCATGTTTATGGTAAAACTTCTTTCCACAAGACGTAGAGGATGCCACCCTTGTTCTAGATACATCCTGGGTAATAAATAAATCTTGAGAGAGATCTCTATTATGGCCCTTAATATAATTTAAACATTTTATCATTCCCTCTGAAAGCCGTCTTTTCTCTAAACTAAGTAACCCTAATCTTGCTAATCCTTTCCTGGGTATTGCAGTCCACCCAGTCCCTTTTATTTTTTTGTTGCCCGCCTTTGTACCTGTTCAAGCTCTACAATGTCTTTCCTGTGCACTGGTGCCCAAAACTGTACACAATATTCCATGTGTGGTCCTAACCAGTGACTTGTATAATGGAAAAATGTTCTCATCATGAGCAACTATGCCCCTTTTAATGCAACCCCATGATCCTATTTGCTTTTGGCTGCTGCTGCCTGACACTGCTGTTACAATTAAGTTTTTACTGTCCACCAGGATTCCAAGTCCTTCTCCATGACACTTTTACCCTAGCGTTTTCCATTTAACATGTAAGTCATATAATGGAGTTTCTTCCCATGTGCCATAACCATTGCAATTTATCTGTGTGTAAACCTCATCAGCCATGTTCCCTGTCAGGCCTCCAACTTATCCAAACCCTTTGTAAAACACATTATCCTCTAATGTGTTGATTACTTATACAGAGCTTAGTATCATCTACAAAGATCGTTAATTCTAGCGTGCAATCCATGTGTAAAATCATTAAAGAAAATTTTTAAAGAGGATAGGCCCAATACTGAGCCCCTGTGGTACCACCACTAGTAACAGGGATCCTGTCTGAGTAATGCACGTTAATTACCACCCTTTGTTTTTCTATCAGTGAGCAAGTTGCTTACTCCACTTGCACACATTTTCCCCCCAGGCTAAGCATACACATTTTACTACCAACCTTTTTTGTGGCCATATTATCAATGATGCTTTATAGAAATCTAGAATATATTATGACATCCAGTGCCTCACCCCCGATCCAGTCTAGCACGACTTCCTCATAGGAAGCTGATGAGGATTAGTCTGACAGGACCGTTCCTTCATAAACCCATGCTGGAATGGAGATATACATTTATTTTCAGTGAGATACTCCAGGATAGCATCTCTAAGAAAACCTTCAAACACTTTACTCACAACAAAGGTTAAGCTTAACGGCCTATAGTTTCCAGAGTTAATGTAAGTTAATGTAGAAAAATCAGGGATGCACGTCTGTATGCAATAAAATTGTCAAAAAAAATCAATGCTATAGGTGTAGACCCACCCCATGTGACTGTATTATTTAAGGGGTTTTCCAGTTTTACAAAATGTTCATCAGTGGTTGCGGTGGTTGTTAAACAGGAAAAAAAAACCTCACCTTTTTAAATGTCCTCCGAGCCAGTGCTGCTGCGTCCACTGTGGATAGCTGCAGGGTTATGTGAACAATGATATGATGTAATTGACCAGAGGCAGCGGGAACAGTGGCAGCACTGGAATGAAACAAGTTTGAAAGGTTGTTTTTTTTTCATTTTATAACCTTCTCCACCGTCTGCAAAACATCTTTCAAGGGCATATATATATTGATTTGTAACAGGATAGCTAATATTATGGCAGTGGTAGATTGATTACTCCACCAATTCCTCCTACTCCTAGTTGACTGCCACTCCACATAGCTCCATAGTAGATACAGAAACAGCTGAGCACATTCTCACGGACAGGAAGTGGATCCTCTGAGTAAGTTGCAAATTTGGCATAAGGCCATGCCGATGAGTTTAAACAGTCTCCTGTGGTGTTGAGCGATTTTTATCGACAAAGTTGAAATCGGCAAGGTTTTTTATGGTGATCAAAATTTCCAGATCATGGCGTTAGATTAAGGGTCTAAAATCTGTGCATCAATCCTATTAGATCTGCCTTCTTTCGGCGCTTTCTGTAATTTTGAGATCATGCCAGCAATGAGATTAAAGAAAAGAGCAGGTGAGATGTGTGTGCGACGTCATGACTGGGATGTGTATGGTTGCGATTTGCTGGAAAAAATCACATACCTCGTTTTACATAGAACAGCATTTTTCCTGTTTCAGCCTCATGTCTCTCACGACTCATAGGGATAAGGCCTCTGCGTTCTGCCAGTGGCCAAACTGCTCAGCTAACTTAGTCCTATTCTGCACCAGTAGAAACCTCACTATTGAGACATGCATCACTACCCACACTCATTAGTCTACTTAGGAGGATTTGAAGATTTTATGTATTTAGCTAAGAATTTATAAACAGAGTCATCATCTACCGCTGTAAATCAACTAGGCTGATGTGGGAGCGGGGGGGGGAGGGGGGGGGGCCCGCGGCTGCGAACACAGAACAAGCTCTATCATACAGAACGACTGGGCACTAAAGTTCACCAAGACTTGGTGCTAGACATGGTAGTGGAATATCTTTATATTATACCAGTTTGTCTATGAAAACTAGCATGATTCCATGGATATGCGCGGCAAGCCTGAACTTATTACACTTGGAATACACATCATTTCTATTGCAACTGCAGGTCTCCTTGGCGTTAGCATGCAAAACTCCACTTACTTACTTTATCAGTATAACATTTCAGATAAGGTGTTTCACAATTTTAACCGCATTACACACTGTGGACGTTGAAATATCCACCTTGCACTTAAATTACACATCCAGCAATCTTCATAACACAGCACAGGTTGTCTTTCTGTTGCCAAAATAGCAGTGTATCGTACTAAAATGTACATCACAGTATACGTGTTATTTGACTTTTGTGCGCACCCCAGCTCTTCATTGACGCAGCATCTACGTAAACACTCTTAAAAACAGCTAATTCTATATCAACCCGACAGTGAATTGAAAGGGCAAAAAATACCGTTTAACATTATATCACAAAACATAACATTTTACGTGTATTTTTTTATACTTTTGCCGCACGACACAACGTTTCATGAGTCATGCAGCATCTACCGTAAATCTTAAACAGCAATTCTAAAAATTCACCACAGTCACGAATTGAAGGTGCAAAAAATCCAGTTTATTATATCAAAACAAAACACACAGTAACGTGTTTTTTTTGACTTTTTTGCCACCCAGCGCACTCGTTCATTGACGCAGCATCTACGTAAATCTTAAAACAGCAATTCTATTTTCACCACAGTGAATTGAAAGGTGCAAAAAATAACCGTTTATTATATCAAAACATAACAGTACGTGGTTTTTTGACTTTGCGCTCCCAGGCACTGGTTCATTGACGCGCGCATCTACTATATCTTAAAACAGCAATTCTATATTCACCACCAGGTGAATTGAAAGGTGCACAAAATACGTTTATAATAAGAATCAAAACATAACAGTTACGTGTTTTTTTGCGACTTTTGCGCACCCACACTGTTAATTGACGCAGCATCTACGTAATCTTAAAACAGCACATCTATATTCACCACAGGTGAAAGATGAAAGGTGCAAAAAATACCGTTTATTATATCAAAACATAACAGTACGTGTTTTTGACTTTTGGCTCACCCATCACTGTTCATTGACGCAGCTTCTACTTAAATCTTAAAACAGCAATTCTATATTCACCACAGTGTGAATTGAAAAATGCAAATAATACCGTTTATTATATCAAAACATAACAGTTACGTGTTTTTTGACTTTGCGCACCCCAGCACTGTTCATTGACGCAGCATCTTTTTTTAAACGTTAATCTTAAAACAGCATTCTATATTCACCACAGGTGAATTGAAAAATGCAAAAATACCGTTACTTATATCCAAAACATAACAGTTACTTGTTTTTTGACTATTGCGCACCAGCACCTGTTCATTGACCGCAGCATCTACGTAAATCCTTAAAACAGCAATTCTATATTCACACACAAGGTGAATTGAAAGGTCAAAAAAAACCGTTAAATATATCAAAACATAACGTTAACGTGTTTTTGACTTTTTGCAGCACGCCAGCACTGTTCACGATGCAGCATTCTACGTAAATCTTTAAAACAGCAAATTCCTATATTCACCAAAAGGTGCAAAAAATACCGATTAATTTATACCAAAACATAACAATACGGTTTTTTGGACTTAAGTGCCTAGTCCAGATTTGTTGCGATAGACACCTTCAGTTAAATAGTTGAATCTCAGCAATTTTGATTTGATTAGAGGATTGAAGACAATAGCTTGTGATTTGCCGTCTTTTAATAAGAGACTTTCCCAAAACTAATTCATACCTTCCTCAAATTTGTATATTTCCTGAAACCTGGAGCGAAATGCAGTTGTAAGCGCCAAAGATGGGGGTAGCACAATGGAGGTAGAGTTAAGAGAGAAGGTGCGCCTTCCAGTTGCTGGCGATTACGACGCATGCCAAGCGGATCGTCAGTTGCAGGACGCGTCATGCCTGTCACCAGCTGTGTCAGGGCCCTGTAATCTAAAGAAACGAACATCGTCCGCCAATCTGTCCTTCATGGTTTAATGCAACCTGCATCTAGGCATCTTACCTCCTCGTCCTCAGCATTCACGGGCACAAATGTCGTCATCAGCATCATCAGCATCATGTCCTAACATGAAGCAGCCCAAATGTCCAACTCGTGTACCCACCCACTGTGATAATCCATTTTCTGAGACCTCTTTGATGACAAAAGCTGTTGGGGTCAGAAGGAATTTGTAACAGAATCAAGAATGCCAAAAAGGGATGAATTTTCCTGCTCTGACGCCCAGTTACTGAGGCCATCAGAGGAGGTGAAGAACCGGTCAATCGGCAAAAAACCCGGGCCGGATTCGTTCAACGCTCTTGCAGTGGCCCCTTGCTTGTAGCCCGCAGCTTGCTGATGCAGAAGTCAGGACGACCAAGTCACCTGTGTTGATGATGATGGAATAGAATCGATGAAACGACATTGCGGATCCATCCTGGTTCTTTTCCGCAGAATTTCTGCGAGCTCTTCATCCAGTGGACCGAGGGAGGCGAACGACATGGGGTAGTGTCAATACAGGGTCCCGCCACAAAAAAGGGCAGAGGGCGGTCGTCAAATCCGCTGATAAATGACTTCCGCCAGCCCCCGTCAGCGCAAACCCCGCTCGCTCGCTTATCCCGTCAAAAAGGGTCCAGGACCTCTCAAGCCTGGCCTTCATTGAGCAGCCTCTGATTCACCCACGATTCAATCATGCGCCTGTTTGCCGTAAACCAACGTAGTAGGCAAGAACCTTAAGTTGGTTTAACCAACACCAACATGAGATCTACCGTCACATGCAGCGAATGCATGAAGCTGAAATGGAGGGAACACTTGTCGCGCCAAATAAGGCCAGACCGACGCCGGGGCCTCCAACCACTGTCACACCCTCTGTCTCCGCTCCTCCTCCTAGCCGCCACCGCACCAAGCGTTCCTCAGCGTCCCACTTGTCCACACAGACAGTCATGATCAGGATCAGCCTCCGCTTCAGCCTCCACCGTCGCCCGAGTACCACCAGCCACCACCCAGAGACCCATCTACCCCTTCTTCTTCCGTGCGTTTGACGACCTGCACGCCGTACAGCGGCCAGTCTAGCACCCAGCCTTCCTGTCTTCCAGTTTTGTGGGAGGAGAAGAATCACTATAACCCAAAACCCATCCCAAAGCCAAAAGCTGATGTCGGCGCATGCCAAGCTTTTGGCCCTTGGGAACATGTTGCCTATTCTCCGTCTGGGAGGACACACAGATGGGTTCTCGCACACGTCATGGCCCGTCGCTTGCCCCCCCCAATACCAGATGCCACGAGCAGGCATTTCTAGTTGCCAGAAAAGCCGTCCCCTGGCAATGGCCAGCCCACGTGTCATCTAAAATTTCAAGCGCGTTGTCTGCATCTAGTGTCCGGAAAAGTCATCTCACCACAGACACATGGACTAGGTAAGCACGGCCAAGGCCCGCTATATCTCTGTGACGCTCACTGGGTGGAGCTGGGGTGGATGTCACTGGGGGTGACGGTGGCTCTCAGGCCTCGGCTCACGGCTCTTCAAAACCGCAGGGATGGTGCAGGGCTCTTTTCCCCGCCCAAGGTCCTCTGGGTGTTATCACGTGCCCCAGAGACACCAGGCCGTGGTTGAAAATTTAATCTGCCTTGGAGACCGTGTCCACCACACAGGGCAGAGAGCAGTGGACGGCGTCAAAGCCAACGAGACCACGAAGCGCTGAGGCTGGGTGAAATCAGAACCTTGTGCACTAGGCAAGTGGTGTGCGAGTAGACGGGCGAAATCTGCTCGCTCGCCCTTAAGATCAGGTAGGCTGGAGCACATCCCTTGCCTGGCATATGTCATGAACCTTGTCGTCCAGAAATTTCTAAAGAGCTACCCGGTCCAGGACTGCCTGCTGAAGAAGGCTGAGGTCTAGTCGCACTTCCAGCCTTCGCACCCTGACTTACACCGCCTGGCCTGCGCTTGCAGCGTCCGCTCGCCTCCCCCCTTCCAACCGGTCTACAATGTTGCGACAGTGGCAACACGCTAGGAATTCCCTCCCTCCACATGCTCAGCAATTAGGGGCAGCAGAGCTGCAATGCCATTACGCAGTATGAAGTGACACATGGCCTGACAACAGCGGTACGGACCCGTCGGGCGGTGTTAGAACCACCGAGTGAGTGAGGCAGGTGAAAAGAGCTTGCAACCATCCTTGCCATTCTTATGAACTGAAGCTCACCAAAATGGTCATTGCGAGCGGACCAACTGCCCCCTTGAGTCAGCATAGCATTGTCTGGTGATCGTTAAGTTACTGATGAACGATCGTGTGGCGACACGCTGAAACATCAGGTCCAGCCAGCGATCGGAGGAGGAGAACGGACACAGATGCGGACGGCACGGACAGCCTTTCCAGTCCGTGCAAAATCCTACAAGAGCCCGACAAGTTTCACCAATTTCATTCGGTCTTTCATTAGGCCAGTAGGTTTCGGGCGGTCCAAGCTAGTGCAAGGGATGGGCGCATCAGCACTCAGGGTGCATCATCTCAGCGTGCCCCAAAGGTCAGGCAGCATGGTTGAAGCTGTGCCGACAAGGCATCGGAGGAGGCAGAACAACAGGACGGAGGCGATGAGGTACTTTCCTAGACACCGATGTTACCAGACGTCCCTGCCTTGGGAAAGCAGTTGGCGCGAATTGAGGCGGAGGAGGACAAGATGAGAAGACAGTTGCCAAAGTACACCCTCGACCGCAAGCTTGAGAAATTCAAGGCTCCATCTCTCACATGAGTGCTTGGATGCATCCATCTTAACTCCCAAATGATCCTCGCATAAAGGCATCAAATGAAACAACATTTATGGGCGTAGGCCACCCGTCCTTGGATCACCCGAGTACAAACCAAAAATCTAGCATCATCTTCCTTCCACCCACCCAAATAGAGAGTAAAATGCACAGGAAATGGAGACATGGCTGATTCGATCAACTGGCAGACATCTGTTGCTCTTTGCTTCTCTCTGTTCCCCCCAATATCACTCGCGTGGAACAACTATCAGCGAACGTGACAGCGCAGGTGAGAGACGCCAAGTCAGGCGTAGCGGCAGCAGCAGGCAGGTGGCAGAAGCCTAAGGGCTGACCTCTGGCAATCTTTGTTTACCACCTCACCGAGACGCATGCAATGCAGGGCAACACATCCAACACACGAGATCAGCTTAAGATCATGGTGCACGACCTATCTGCTTCCAACACCGTTGTTTTTTTGCAATGTGTCCGGACTCCAATATAGATCTTTCGGGTATCCAAAATGGACGCAATGTCCCACGAGCTGGCTCGTCACCCATAGAGGTGTTCATTGTTCACGGGCCCAGCAGCCAGCGTCATAATCTGAGTGGACCTTCAGCACAGCTGGAGGAGTCATTACAGACAAACGCATCCGGCTTTCACACAGATAATGTGGATCGATTGACTTTCATCAACGATGAATCAGGCAACATGATTTCTCTGATGAAGTTGTGGCCACCAATTGCCGAGGTCACCGGCAATTAGTTATGCCAGTCTACTTCACATCATTTCTCAAACAGGAAATGTTCACTTCTTGAAACTTCTTTAGAGAGAGAAAATGATCATTTCTGTACCTGCAATGTTTTTAGTTCTCTTTTCCTCCAACATTCATTTTGCTGGTTTTTGCTGTGAGGAGGAGACGTATAAAAGACAGTCAATGGTTTCAGAACATCCAACCGTATTCCATTTCACTCACTTATCTATTAAGAAGTTTTCGCATTGTCAATGGTTTTTGAGGTCATGCTTGCTTGTGATATACAGCAATAATCATGGTCCTTTGTAGGAACAGAAATTACTTTCTAAGTGGCGCATTTCTCCTCCACAATTTTACAATACTGCTGAGACAGATTCGTATTTTATAAACATTTTTTTGAGTGGTCAAGTTGCTGTGAGATCCAGCTGATAATTATGTGCCTAGTTGGAACAGACAAATGTGGGGCTGAGCGTAATGGCCATTATCTCCCTCACAATTTTTAAATAGTGGCTGAGAAAGTCATATTTTATAATCTTTTGGAGTCATGTAGCTGTTGAGATATCAGCAATACACTCATGGTCCTTTTTGTAACAAAAAGTGTGCTTCATAAGTGGCTCATTTCTCCCTCACCTAATTCCATATTTATCAGTGCTGAGAAGTCATTTTTATAATTTTTTTAGGGGGGTCATGCTGCTTTGAAATGCAGCAATACTACAGGTCCTATTATAAAACAACGTTAGTTTCACATTTTCTTCTAAAAATGGGGGGCAGACATCTTGTTTCTTCACACAATTCGACCAAGTAGTTAGGCTCAGGGTCATGCTTTGATTTTTGTGGGGCATCATTGCTGTGCACATTTGACAGCTACTACTACAGGTCTCTATTCAAAAAATGGAATTTTCTAACGACATTGGTTCTTCACAATTGTCCAAGTCAGTGGCTCAAGGGTGGTTTGGTCTGTCCATAAACAGGAAGAGTTAGGACACTGATAAATGGACCACATATTGCCAAATGACTTGTTTTTGCATGTATTACTAACATAGCTCCCACAATCACCTGTATTGAGACAGACCCATTTTAATACAATGATAACTAAAGAGACAACAAAGACATGGTCGGGATTCCATCCTATTTTAAAAATGTGTTTTCTAGATTAAAGTACTTAAAAAACTTTCATGTACAAAATAGCTGTTAAAAAAATTCCTCTGAAATTGTACAAGGGAGGTACAGGTAAAACTTTACCATATGTAGGTTATTCAGAGACATGGGAGTATGGAGCAAACGACAGAGAACAAAGTACAGAGACCATTTCCTCCAGCACGTTGAGTAAAATGAGAAAAGAATGCCAAGATAAAGGGCACCTGGGTGTAACAGGAGCGTTAACCACACAGTATTTTCCAGTGAAGCTTCAATTGGTCCACACTCAACGAGGGGCTAAGCGCTACACCAGGTATTGACTAGTGCGTACAGAGGCAGCTGGAAGTTTCTCACACTTCCGACTTCCCCGCACGACTGCTTCAGCATGACAGTTTTCGTTGCTTGCGCATCAGGCGCAGTTGTTTAACCTGACGTTTAATAGATGGACGTACGCCAGCCTGGGCCTTTCAACCGCACACCACGGTAACTCCCGGCCCTGGGTCCAATGCCTGTTTGCCATACAGGTATCGAGAGTCAATTCAGACCAGTCCAACTAAAATGGTGGTTGAAAGACTCCTTTGCCGTCACACTTTCTTAAAATGGTGGGGGTCTGCATTTTTGAGGGTCTAATGCTGGGGCCCAGGACAGAGGTACTAGTCAATTGTCCACGAAACTAAAAGAGTGTTGAAAAGACATCCTTTTCCGGCACCTTTTAAATGTGGGGGTCCATCCGGTTGTGGGGCCACATGCTGTGGCCCTCGACAGGTATATAAATGTCCTCAGCTTCAACCTAAAATGGTGTGAAAGACTCCCTGTTTGCGCAACCATATTTTAAATGTGGGGGTCATGCAGGTTTGGGGCTCATGCTGCGTTCCAGGACAGGGATATTCAATGTCCAGTTCAAGTAACATGATGGTTCAAATCATACTGCCTTCTGGCACTTTTTAATTTTGTGGGTGATGCGGTTTAAGGGTCAGGCTGTGGTACAAGACAGGGATAGTAAATGGCTTGTGACTTTTTTTCTGTGACTTTTATAACCAAAGTGTTTTGGGCCTAAGATGTAGCACGTATCCATTTGACTGTTGTGGATGTTAATTTCAGCTTCTCCAGCCTTGTTTGGGTATAATAATGAAGCTGTTATTGCTCTATAAGCAAAAGATTTCTTCAAGACGCACTGAAGCAGTTTAAAATAAACTTTACTTTATACTCCACATAAGGAAGAGAACCTTCCGAAACGTCGCATCACGTACATCTGCGACGATCCGCTCTGATAGGAGTTCGCACAGAAAGATTGGGACTCCAAAATGAAATCTTGGACATATGCCTTTGTGCAACCTATACGGCACCAGGTTTTTAAAAAAAAAATTTCACATTGTTGATACGTTGTTCACTTGCCTATATATGTGGAGTATAAAGTAAAGTTTATTTTAAACTGCTTCAGTGCGTCTTGAAGAAATCTTTTGCTTATGGACTGATATATGGGTGGCAGGAAAGATTCCCTATACCAAGACGCCAAACCGGTGACCGTTGAAAGTACATATAGCAGCGCTTAATTGTTGAATGGTGTTATTGCTCTCCCATAGACTTTAATGGTCATAGCGCCTAATCGATGCTCACTATCGAAAAACCTTATCGATAGCGGCCGACTATCGACAATCGATCGATCTCGATAGCCAACTCAATCGCTCAGCACTAGTCTCCTGGTCTTCACCCACCCACAAGGGAGCTTTGACTTCACTGCAGGGAATTCCCATGCTGCTACCCTCAATGTGGTCACTCACAGTGACATCTGGTATGCCGGCATGGTACAGAAAGGTCAGGCAGAGACGTGGTCAGGACACAAATGGAAGGTCAGGGCAGGAGGCGTTCTCTCATAAACGGGTAACAGGCAGGAGGTCAAGATCGGCAGAGTTCAATTGTGGAAGGGTCAGTTGTAGCTAAAGGTTGATATTGGAGAACAAATACTATAACATCTGCTTTGAACATCTAAATCATATTGCCAACTTTTGGAAGTGGCCTTCAGGGAGGTTTTGAATTGCAGCTTGCCGCCTTGAAGGTTTGAGTGGGCCACACACCATGTTTTACATGACACACCCTCTTTTGCACAAAGCTACAGCCCCTTTTCACATCTGTGCAACAGCTTTGGTGGAAAGCTAATAAGGGATGTGGTATCCTTCAGCTTTACTGGAAGTTGGATCTCATAACCAGCATCCAAGCTGGGTAACACCACAATCGGCTTTCCTTCAGAGCCTAGCTACAATGTGGTCCCAAGTGATGTCACGGCAGCGTCTCATGATGCTTTACCCTGGCACCACCACTACTTAAAGAGCAACCCACAGCCAATAAAAAATAAATAGTACTCAGATGTATAAAGTGATTTAGCTGCCGTATAGGCTTAGGCTAAAACCAACCAAACATTGTCAACTTGTCACGATGTTTGGCCCCTTTTCAGCATTAGCGTATATAATGCGCAGCGAGTTTTTGGAGCGTTTCTTGGCACGGTTTTTGCCAATTTATTTGTATAGGAGGAAACCTCATCAAAAACCTCATCAAAAACCTCTTCTAAGAAGCATGATTCAGGTGAGGATTTGATGCTGTTTTGAGCGCTGAAAAATCAGCGTCTGAACAGCGTCCAAATAAGCTGTGTGAACATACCCAAGAGTGTATTCTAAAAGTTACCAGTACTTGATGTGGCCAGTACAAATAAAATACCGGCACTGGACAACTGGCAGTAAAACCGTCTCTGTCGGTGGTTTACCAGATTGATGGCAAACCTACCAACTCTTCAGTGAGATCGGGAGGACTCCTTCTTTTCAGGGAGTCTCCCTGATGATCAGGGAGAATTGGTAAGTATGATCTAAATGCACCAACAATCAGGAACTGGGCTAGGGGGAGGTGCCCCTTTAAATATCCATAGGTGGCAGAGGGTAGGTTAGGGAGGCTGGGTGACGTGCTGGTCCTTCCAGTTGCCAAGCACACATGGAGGGGAGCCAGCAGCAGAGACACAGAAAAACAAGAGGAGAAGCCGCCTGACATGGTCACATGGTACACATATTCACCTTTTTATGTGTATTTAAAAAATAAAAAAGTAAGCTATAAATTCTCATGAAGTTACTGTTATTTTAGCATACACCCTCTCTATAGACATGTATGTATTTCTTCTTATTCTATCCATTCAGTCGGTCATGTCCAACCTGTGGATACTCTGTAGGCCAGTTCTCTTCATGCTTTACTGTTTTCCACAGCTTCTTTTAATTGCTTGATGTTAATTCCTGTGTCATTCTTGATGGCATCCAACCAATTTAATTAAATTCGCCTCATGACTGAAACAGATCAATTTCTGTCTGGTGTTCTTGCCTTTCAGGGACAATTCGGGTTGTATGCATGTACAAATGTTTTATTATTTTACTGCAATATAAACTTCTAACTAGTCAGATGTTGTCAGAGGGGGTATGCTGTAACCCTAACTAATAGTGCGAGTGGGTTGGAAGGACAATCAGAGGCATGGTCCTGCATCTTCAGTTGAGATGAAGATTTACACTAGCCACTACAGGACACTTGGCAGGGGACATGCCAGTCATGACGAATGAATGAACATTCGGAGAAAGGTACATAGTTGAGTCACGTTATTATGACCACTTCCTACTTTCAACAGCAGCAGTGTGTAACTCATGAAGGAAGTCACATGTGGTGAGCTGGCTTGGTGGCTTTATTAGCTTTTTTGATAGGTTGTCTGCACATATATCCCCTGTTGCTTTGATGGATAAAAATGGTGATTTATCAGAGTTGATGTTTATTAGTTTTCCGGCCAATAATGGCAGTATTACTGAAACTGCGCAGTTTGTGAACTGTTCATTTGTAGCTGTGGTGAAAGTGGATTGACACCATCGCTAATAAGTGAAGTGGAAACTGCAGAGGAGCATGTGCCATTGATGTGAGAGGTTAAACATCGGTTATAAAGTTGCTCAAGGGCACGCTGACGCACCACAGTGGAGCAGCTCACCGCTAAAATGAACCAGAGAGCTACTTGACGTGCGTCTAAAATCACTCAGCAAAACTTATTGTGTACTCCGCTGATTGGCAAAGGGCTACCGTCTCTGATGAGTCACATTTTCTGCTTAATCAATTCCATGGACGTTGGCCTGTTGTATCAGAGAACAAACACATTGCAACAAGAACAGCTGGTGGTGGCAGCATGATGCTCCAAAAATGTTTTAATGACATTTTCTGAGCCCTCTCATCCTTGTGGAAACCACCCTCAACCAATTTGGGTAAGATTCAAGCCTTGCAAATCAAGGACATCCATATAGAATGATTGTCTTCACTGGGGGGATGGGATCATCCAACAAGACAATGCAACATATCACACGGCGAGAAATATCCGACATAAGTTGGAAGAGCATAACCAAGACTTCCAAGAACTACCATAGCCCCCTAATTCTCCAGACTTGAACCCAACTGAGCAACTGTGGGACCACCCTGATCGTGGTGTTCGCTCTATGGATCTACCTCCATATACTCTCTGTGGGATGGACTACAATCAGGATAGCTCTAGATACCTGTGACAACCTACCAGGACCTTAATGAGTCACTCCAAGCCTGTCTAGCAGTTTACTGTGCTGCACACGGCAATTACTCTGCATATTACTAATAAGTAGAGATGATCGAGCAGTAAAAAGTTCTAGTTCAATTAGAACCTCAAACTTTAGTGTTCGGTTCGAGGATCTATTCAAACTAGAACTCAAACCCCATTAAAGTTAATGGGAGACGATGTTCTAGTTAATTTTTATACCTATACAGGTGAGGAGAAGCTATAATTACCATCCATAACAGTAAACTGAATACGTGGAACAACTTAGTGGAGAAAATTTGGCTCTAAGAGTGACAGAAAAAACTCAGAGGCTAAAATACTTCATTCCTTTCAATGGCTAACTGAAAAGATGAGGACAGCTTGCAAGAGGGGGTGTAGCTATAGGAGGTGCAGCGGTAGCAGCTGCTACAGGGCCCTGCATCCTGAGGGGGCCCAAAATCCCCTTTGACATATTGGAGATTTGGAGACGGTGTGTTATACAATTACTGAAACCCCCCA
The DNA here is from genome assembly GCA_025379985.1 of Phyllomedusa bahiana. Taxonomy (NCBI): domain Eukaryota; kingdom Metazoa; phylum Chordata; class Amphibia; order Anura; family Hylidae; genus Phyllomedusa; species Phyllomedusa bahiana. The sequence goes on from JAODAL010000653.1 coordinate 105,607, forward strand.
AACTGCAAAAAACTGAACTTATGGGCACTGAGTATGATTTAGAAAATCCAAGCACTCTGTATAATATATATCCATGTATATGAGAGTTAGGCGTTATGTGAACCTGCAAATGTCGCCAAATAACAGCTTCTGGGTGTGGGACAGATGCAGCCAGCATTACCAAACTCCCTAACTATTGCTGTCTATGGAGAGGAAATGCAATCTAACTAAGAGCAGTCTGTACAGTACAGAGAGTGAGCTGAAAATGGCGTTCACAAGGCAATACAGTGAAATATATTTAACATGGTCATGTGATTTTAGAAGCCAGTGAGAGCCTTACACCTCAGTGAAGACGTCTTTGACACTTCTCTGTGCTCTGCACTGAATGATGGCTGCCAAAATGCAGAAAGCCGCTGAAAACGAAACTTAAAACGGCGTGTGGAACTAGAACTTTAATCTAATGAACAGTAAAATGTTTGGTTCGGTTCGAGTTCTAAAAATTTGAGAAGTTCTATTAGAACTTAACTTTTCGAGAATGGTTCGATCAATGCTACTAATAAGCTGACTCGACTGTGTAATGTCCTCATGAATTTTCAGTTCCCTCTGCAACTGCATCACTTTAACTTCTGCTGCAAGCGTGCTTTCTTCTTAGAGTTACTGCCTGTCATTAGCTATGTCTGTTCTGCTATACTTCAGAGTTACCATCAGTGTGTAGTGGGCACTCCGGTTCCCAAGTGGAGCCAATGGAAGCCAAACATTCACATTGCTCTGACAAATGTTCTACTGATCAATGGAAATCAGAGTGCATGAACCACTACAGCAACTTTCCACATGTCACAAGCAGTTTCTTTCAACAGCCAAAGGGAAAATTACTTCCATTATAGGTGTAAGTAATTCTATAAAATATATCAAATAATTTGGATACAGCACTTACATATTGTATTTGTCAAGTACAGTGAAAACAGGTAAAATGGAGAAATAGTCTAAACAATAATCAATAGAACATTCAGAGCGAGCTTTTATTGTTGCTTTGCCTCCCCAAAAATTGAAATATAAAAGTGATCCAAAAGTCACAGGTTTAAGAAAATGGTGCTGCACAGCAAATTAAAAAAATAAATAACACAATTGTACTAACCCATAGAATAAAGATAACATTTTATTTATATTGCACTTCCAAAAACAGATGGCACAATTGTGTTTTTTCCCCCATTGCACCTAAAGTGTAAGCTAAAGTGGGCACAGCAGAAGGACCAGGGATTTACATTTTTCAAGGAAGGAAGTTAGGAAAGCCTTTTGACCTATTTGCCTAGGGCACCAAAACACATTGGGCCACTTGTATGAACATTTTTAGGTTACTATGGGCAAAAGAGGGAGTTTTAGATCTAAACAATTTCACACAAGTGGCCCCTTGTCCCAGCCCTGATGATGGATACAGTTCTCCTTCTTCGTCCACCTGCACAATGACCTTGGCACAGGTCACAGAGCATTCCTGCCTTTGCCATAGGTCATATTCTGACTCTTCTGGTTTACTTATAACCTGTAAAGCAAATCTCTAGAACTATTGTTGCACACAAGCTGCTCCCATAATCATTTATAGGGTGTTTTAGTATAGATTTGAATTAGTAAAAGAATACAATAAAAAGTCGTTTGAATTGTATTTACAAAGAGCCAAGAGTAAAAAAAAATATCTCCTTGTATATTTTGAAAGTGTCTCTGTTACAACCCACACAACTTGCACTATTGAGACTGTCCATGGAATGATGAGGCTCCATGTATCCGAAATCAACACAATCAGCTAAACCAGATAAAACAAGCATGTGAAAAAGAGGGGCTCAGAGGAAAATATTGGCAAAGATCTAACCTTGATAATCATACAGATAGATGTTCACATGTTGGATTTTTCCAATGCTGAAAAATCTGCAGTGGAATCTGAATCTGTGTACTTTGCAAAGCCCCCAAAGTACCAGAACAGGTGAAACCTTTCAGAAGTCAACTCATCTTGGATTCAACACCCTTCATGGATCTCATCTAAGGGGGTGTTGTGCATTTTTGGCGTTCCATAGTTTTGGGGTTTTTTTAGCCATGAAAATGGAAGGGGGAACGCAGTTCCATTATTGTTTTATGGGGTTCAATTTTACAGCGTTTGCCGTGCGGTATTAATGACAGGATAACTTTACTATGAGAGTCGGTAACTTTATCTTAACTCTTATCTGCTCAGGAGAGAAGATTAACTCAGCATGCTGAGTCACGGGGGAGAGGGAGGGAGGCTGAGAGAGAGCCAGGGAGCAGGGAGCATCTGAAAAGTTTACTCAAATAATTCGGTTGCAACCAGTGGATTCTCTATACAAAAGACACAAGCTCATTCACTGCTTTTTCTCCCCAGTCCCTTGCTAGCTCCTTCATGTTCCCTGTCATCAGATAAGAAGTGCAGACAACGCCAGATCAGCTCCTGTCAGTGTCCTGGTCGCGTCTAATGTAAATTGTCAGGAAGCTAAGGGCATCTTAGTCAGGCTGTAGCTCTCAGAGGCTTCACTTTTTGTAATCACATATATTTACAAAAGTGATTAAATACCCATTTTGGAGGATCCCACGTCAAATCAGCTGTTTACTTGTGAATGAGAGGCCTGTGACTGCTGTAGCCAGTCGAAGGATGCAGCAGTGATGTCCCTGTGCGGAAGTGACAGAATGTAAGTAGAAGGCTCGGGAGAATCAGAAATGGAGCCGGAACGGAGATAGGCGAGTTTGTCTTAATGGGGCTCCTGGAGCAGAATATTAATTTTTCATTAAAGCGATCATGTATGGGAAAAAATGTAAGAGATTGGACCTCCTGTGTATGTGTATTTGAAAAACCTAAATAAACACACATATAATCAGAAGATCTTCCCATCGCTGTGCAGCTAGGAGTTATCTAGGAGTGTAAGGACATCATTTTTCAAGCGGCATGTGTGTGGGCTGCATTCTGATATTGTTACCACAGACAACACCCAGCATGAGTCAGCCCACATCAAACATCTGCAGGCCAAACTGACTTCACCGATGAGCAGGGGCTGGCGTCTAGCTGCTGCTCATCTGAGTTATTACTCATTGGGAAGCAGGTCTAACTACTGATTGACAAACACTTTCTGGAAAAAGATTCTTACAAATATAGTGTACTAGCATCGTGGAGTGCTTCCTCTATCTCAAAAGGAAAGCATTAGTTTCAAAATGATGGTGGAAAGTAGAAATATGTTTCCTAATGTCATTTAGGGCTCTTGTAGTACAAGGAACACCTTGGGTCTTTATGATAGACGTGTAGGCAGCTGTACAGCCGTGGGACTTCTACACAGTCAAGTCACATTACTATGGCCACTTCCTTCTATTGACATTGGTAGCACGTTACTCGTGAAAAAAAGTCACGTGTCGTGAGCTGGCTTGGTGGGTATAGAAGATAAGTGATAGGCTGTCTGCACACATTGTGCTCGCTGCTTTCATTAGTAAAAGGGGTGTTTTATCAATGCTGCAAAAACAGGATAATATTGGCTTTGGGACAAGAGTGCCGGTTTAAAACTAAGCAGTATGTGAACAGTTCGCATGCTCCTGCGGTGAAAGTGTACCGTGAGTGGACAAATGGCAGCGTTGTGAATAAGCAACATGGAAACTGCTGAGAACCATGTGCCATTGATGTAAGAGACAAGGGTTGCCTATGAAAGGGCAGATGGACACACTACAGTGGAGTAAGTTTCTGCCAAAATGAAGCAGGGGGTTACCAGATGTGTGGCTAAGGGGCCGTTCACACGGCTTATTTCGGCACGGATTGGCGCCGTACTGCGCGCCGGATTTGTGCTGCAGTACGGCGCCAATCCGTCTCAGTAATTACGGTGATCCACCGTTCTCATAGAGAGCAGTGGATTCCGTCGCTCCTACCCGCTCGGCGAATCCGCCGGGCGGGGAGACAGTCACTTGCACATTATCCAGGCGCAATACGCTATCCAGGCTATGGGGCCGGCGGGCTGTGCCCCCGCCCCTTATTCAAGCCGGAATTGCGAGCGCAATCCGGCTCGCAATTCCGGCTTGAATAAGCCGTGTGAACCGGGGCTAAGAGAACAGTTCAGGGATCTTACTGTGTAAAGGGCTCCAGCACAGATGGATGGTCACTGCACCTCTGATAATGAAGTGCAGTCGATTTAAAAAGCTTCAGTTTTAATGCAGTCAAATTACCCTTGTGATTGGAAAGAATGTTTTCTCCAATGTTTTCTGCTTCATCAGCTGAAGGCGTGTGAGAAACATCAAAGAACCAACATCCTGCAATCGTTGCTGGAAGAGCGCAAGCTGGTGGTGCTGCATTATAGTCTGAGGAATGTTTTCATGGCATTCTCTGGGCCCACTGATTTAAGTAGAAGGTGCTCTCAACTGATTCGGGTATGAATTCATCCTTGTAGATTATGTACACCCAAACATACAGATTGACTTCCCTGGGGCGAAAGGATTTTCAGCAAACATAAACATGTACTCACTGACATGTCCAACTTTGGTTGAAAAGATACCCAAGACTTCTAAGTACTGCTCTGACCCCCTAATTCCACTGACTTGAACCCACTTCCGCATCTGTGGGACCACCTTAATCTTTATGTTCGCTCCATAGATCCTTCCCTACATAGCCTCCAGCAGCTGTGGGATGCAGTCAGCTTTATTCCAGATACCTGTGAAAACCTAAAATCACTGCACATACAAAATGTCAAAAAAGAGTTTAGGATTGTTTTAGTCACTGCATTTCCTACACCAAAATCAAATCTAAAATATAACTTTTATTCTTCCTAAAAAAAAAAAATAATATATACATCAATCAATTGCCAAATCACCGCTAAATGATATACAAAGGGGGCAACATAAGGTCTATCCCTCAAGAAATCCCTACACTAGACCTATCAGACAGATGGAGTAAACTTCCCAAAAGGGTCGGCCCCACCTCTGACGGCTCTCCCTGTTAATATCCTATCTCAACCCTAGAGCATTTCATAGATACAGTATAGATAATATATATATGCCCTTGTACTAGGTAAATATTCAAATAGGCAGGCCCTATAACATAAGGCCAATTTGTTCCAGATACCTGTGAAAACCTACCAGGACCTTATTGAGTCACTCCCAGCTTGTCCAGCTGCGGTCTGTGCTGCACATGGTAGGTACCGGATATTAGCTGGTGGTCATAATAATGTGACTCAGTTGGTGCAATGCTCTCAACTTAGAGCGAGGAAAAGAGGGGAAGGAAGATTGGGAAAAAGTGGGGGAGAAAAAATAGCTTCACAAATAGAGAGCCCAGTTCAACTGGAAACTTGCACGGATGGATTAAAGAGTGTGGAACTTCCAAGCTTCAGTGCCAGCTGGCGGACAGTAGTGGAAGATCCTAGAAGTGCTCTGTTTAAGATGGATGTAGATCGGAATCCATGGCAAGAATCCCATTCAATGTTGAGGTAGCGTTAGGATCTTTATGTGAGCTTGTTATAATTCAGCCAGGTTCCTTGCTCCAATTTATCCTAGGAGTGTGTGAGACTAGCAGTGTTGTGCCTGGAGGTTTTCCAACGTTTCAGGTCTTTTTGACCCTTATGAAGCAGCAGGAAAGGACAGCAGTGTAGATGGGTATGAGAGGCGTTCCCCCACTCTCCCAATTTTCCTTCCCTCGCTTTAATTTGAGCGTATTGTACCAATTGTGTACGACTATATACTTAAAAATAAAGCATCTGACCTTTTGCGTATATGTGTGTCCCGTAGATACTTACCTCAAGGTGTTACGGGTATCTTCTGGATTAACCCTTCCACCGCCCACCCTGCACAGAATTTCTTAATCTATAATAATGCGACTCAACCATGTAGATGAAAAAGCCCACATAACACAGCATAGAATGTGGCATGCTACATTTTTACTTCCTTATAGATGCACATGAAATCTATGGAATTTTTCACACGTATGTACTGGTGCTAAAAAATACTGTATAAAGCAGAAATAAAGGGGCTTTCTAGTTTTATGTGACAAATGCTTCCAATGAAAAAAGTTAGCAACTCTGTAATATTATATAAAAGGGCAGACTTCCCCTTCCTTGCATAGGAATATGGAGGAGAAGGTCATTTAAAAAAGATTTCTCTGTACCATTTTTGTGTAGAGTGGATGGGCACAGGCTGGTAATGTAATTCACTACAACCTGCATGGCACTACAGTGTGTCGCAATAGGGAGCAAGTGCTATCTAGCACCAGACCGATTATATTATGCGGGTATATAAGAGCAGCAGTCTAGTCATGCAGTTGGACACTTACTATAAGGTCTTCTCCAGACATTTTTTTTTATTGCCATTTTTACCTAGTAGGAAAAAAACTAATTTTTGCTATATTTAAAAAACAAATTTTCCTTCCATTTTTCAAGTCTATGGAAAAAAAAACCCCACCAGAAACGCCTTTGATATGAAGGGGAAAAATGATTTGTACATATTGGGCTATAGCCGCTTACTAACATCTGGTCACATGTACAAACACCAAGAAAAGATGTTGTTAAAAACCACCACAAAATGTCAAATACCAGGAGTGACAGCAGTCTAATGTACATTTGCAAAAAAAATAAAGCTTAAAGGCCGGTTCCCACGGCTTATGCAAGCCGTAATTGCGGGACGGATTTCGCTCTGCCCAATCCAAATAGAAAAAAAACATAAATGCATCCATATTCGTAACGGAAAATACGAGAGCCAGGATGTGACAAGCCCCATTGATAGGGCTAATCCATCCCTTACACTTGGGGAAATCATGTCAAGAAGCAAGTGACATATGTGACAGGAATCCACGGATTTGCTTGGATTTCTGCCGTGTATTACACAGTAGATATTTCATTTATACAAGTATATTGTGGGAACATCGTCTAGAACTATTTATACCAGCAACACTTTTTGCCCCATCTAACTCTTTCCTACTACCTGAAAAGGAGCGGTGTAGTCTTAGCATTAGGCCTCAAACACACAGCCACACATTACTGTTCCATACATCCCAACTTTTAGAGATTGCAAAGAGGGACACATCAGGCCACGCCTCTAACCACACCCAAAAACATGACATCACACCAAGACACACCTCTAACCACGCTTCCACACATACATGCCAACTTTTTAGACAGCCAAAAAGGGAGACATTTTTAGGATTGCTTTGTAGCCAATGATGAGATATTAAGTAAATTGTTATGTAATATACAGCGAGGAAGCAACCAGATACTTTTTACAGCAAGATAGTCAGTTTATTGATGAAAATCTGTTTCCTAAATGAAAAAGAGGGTCATTTATAGAGCTAAGAGGGACAGAGGGACAAGGGTTAAAAATAGGGACTGTCCCTCCAAAATAGGGACAGTTGGGAGGTATGCTGTTCTGGTCATACAGAGCCATACATAGACTTTACTGTACTTGTCTTTTTGTGTTGGACTCTGTGATGGTGTCATATTGAATACTTTATATACAGAGATACTGTCCTCTAGAAGCATATATTAAGACTATCTCCCTTATGCGGCTTTTGACAGCACATAGTAGAACATCCCATGGAGTCCTTGCACAGGACGCTATGCGCCACCATAGAGCAGTAGGAAGTCCATAAGATACCATTTCAGCCAGAAGCAGTAGACCACAAAGTCATTCAGATTAAATTATAAAAATTATCTTTTATATATTTACTAGTGTCTTTATGAATAGTTTTAGGACTGAAGTTACTAAGTTATTATGTAAATATATTGTGTTAATAGGTTCTGATGATAGCTTCAATAAACAATAGAAGGAACCAATTTAACAGCTAAATAGATTAGTCCATATTTTATTGCAATATCCAACACAGACGTGACACACGTATATTGTATAAGCATAAAAGGTTTTCGGCATGCATGCATAAGAAAGGTATCCTTTTACCTGTGATATAACGCTGCATAAGCAGTAGTGAGGAGCTGCTCAGACACCGGCCGTACACACCGGCCGGTGTCTGAGCAGCTCCTCACTACTGCTTATGCAGCGTTATATCACAGGTAAAAGGATACCTTTCTTATGCATGCATGCCGAAAACCTTTTATGCTTATACAATATACGTGTGTCACGTCTGTGTTGGATATTGCAATAAAATATAGACTAAGCTATTTAGCTGTTAAATTGGTTCTTTCTATTGTTTATTGAAGCTTGAAATACTACGGGGCAAGAGGAAACCCGGATAGGGCACCAGGGCATGACATGCAAAATTTCTATAGCGGTAAAGGATTTAAATGAGTCTGGTTCTGATGATATAAAGGGGTTAAACATAGGAAGGGTCATTTGTCGAACTATATGTCATGCTATTGGTTTTAAGACTTTTTTAATATGGTGGTGGGATACATACCCATTAGCTGTGAACAAAGGCTCCCTGGAGCCAGAAACACATGTGCAGACGCCTAGCATTGAAATTTTACTGTGTTTATGGATGAATACATTTTGAATAAAACAAGACTTTTAAGGAATGCTAGATCTTTTTTTCTGTTGTTTAAGCGTTATTTCCTGCCAGGTCCAAGGATAGTTTAGTCTTGATTTTTACGATAAGCAAACGGCTTCACATGTGCTTTTACCAGAGTTCCTCCCACACTTCAGCTTGAAATAAAAAATAAAATTTTGAGCCATCAAAAGTCATTAGATGTTTATGTTTCCAGTTAAAATAAGATGAAGTTTTATAAAACATAAAAACTCTTCTCTAGATACATGGACATCAGAGTCTTATGAGCACAAAGCCTACGAGTCTGTATCAGAGCAGATTAGGCCACCTGAGCATCCACCAGTGGGCCTAGACCAGGATACTAGAAGACCTTATACACCATAATGTGATGACCTCATAAGAGTTGAACATTTTATAAGAAATACACGTTAGACTTACAAAGCTTTTCAAAATTTTTGGAAAGTCAGAGACAGTGTCAGACTGGGATGCCTGGGGTCCACTAGTGAAGTGAAGTTGTTTCTTTTGGCCCAACCTACAGTTACTGCACATGACTCTTAGGCTATGTTCACACGGTTGAATTTCGGTACGCATTTCGCCGCGTATTTGCGCTCTAATACGGGCGAGATCCGCGCCGAAATTACGGTAATCCACAGCTCTCATAGAGAACTACAGATCAAGCCTCCTCTCCCCGATCGTATTGTACGCACGGGGAGATAAGTGACATGTCAATTACTTGCGGCGAATAGGTGGCGCAAGTAATGACAGTCTATGGGGCTGATCAGCGCGACTCCCAAACACCCGGCGTAATTGCGGGGCGTACAGTACGCCCCGCAATTACGCCATGTGAACATAGCCTTACAGTGTACTTTTCACCTCTTTCTCCCTAAAAAGCAGCCCAAGGGTCCACCCCGGAGTTCCCCTGCTCTTCTGTGGGCCAGTCCAAGTCTAGTGACACTTAGGGTATGTGGGTATGTTCAAATGGCATCTTTGCAGGGCATATTTTGGCACAGAATTACACCCTGTAAGTATGGGAATTCATAGCTCTCATTAAGAGCTTTGATTACCTGCAGACGTCCCCGACATGTATTAAACGCCAGGAAGAAGTGACATGTCACTTCTTCCTGGCGTTTACGCACCGGGGAAAGTGAATGTCAATGGGCGCACTTCAGAAGTACGCACTGGCCAGCGCAGCTTCTGAGGCGACTGGCGTATTGCAAGCAATAGCGGCACGCACAGTACTTGACAGAATATACGTCTGCAATATGCCGTTTGAACATTCCCTTATAATTCAGAGATAAATATTTTTTTCTATTATTTCAGTTTTTTCCAATAGTCTTTAATTTACCAATTAGCACAAAATCATCTGAATTCAGACATTTTATACTCCAACAAATTTTTAAATAATATCAAAATGCAGATAAGAACCAGTGATAAGCTTTTTCTGGAGGGAACAATGTAATAAGTTTATTTATCAAGTCAAAAAAGAGGAGCATTTAATGAGCATTAAGTAACAGGGGATTTGGGTAAAAAATAGGGATTGTCCCTCCATAAGAGGGACACTTGGGAGGTATGGTGATAGGGAGCTTTTTTTTTTTCTTTTTAGTGTCAAAAAACAAAAAGAAACCCAATAGGTCTTGCAGATACATCCTATAGTTAAAATGGACAATGAATTGAATGGAGTGTGTAGCTTTAGAGCAGCCTAGTGCATTACAAATTAAAAGGAGAGTGAAGCAAAAAACACACAAAGGCTCAGCAATTTTATTGTACTGTGTATGGTACATACCTACAGTATCGCAGTCTTGGTTGACAGAAATAGGCTTTATCTTCTCCCAGAACCTGCAGAGGTTGCCTTTGGACCTGTTTATCTCACCCTTTTGGTTTACAATTAACATGCATGCTGGGAAAGCACCCCATGTATACTTTAAACTTACTCATAGCCTTCCACTACTAGACAGACCCCCCCCCCCCTTATCCCAGCTGCTATATATGTCAATTTACTACCAAAAATGTGTTGTATTAAACAAATGCGCAATATAAGCATCTCTAACCCATATCCTATAATGGCACACACGTCGAGGTGTCATAAAAAAGCTCACAATGTATCCCATATTAGTCTACTGGTGATGGATGCCACAGCCAACAAACAAAAAATGTGATGAGAAGCGAGTCTAAGATGAAATGCAAGTATGAACAGCCTGCTGCTCCCTATAAGAGGATTAGTTGTCAGTCTCTACTAGTGCTCTCCAATCGCTGCCAGTCCAGTTCTATCATAACTACAATATCCAGCATGCTGGATTCAGGATGGAGACTTCTAGTCTATTTCATTGAAATGAATGGAGAGTAATCGCACAAGTGCAGCCACTTCTAAGTTGATTGTTTCGGTGGCCCAAGGTGGGACCTGCACTTATCTCATATATACACTACTCCCAAAGAGTTATGTCGTGTTCACACGGCTTATTCAAGCCGGAATTGCGAGCCGGATTGCGCTGGCAATTCCAGCTTGAATAAGCGGTGGTGCAGGGGGCGCGGGCCCCCATAGACTTGCATTATCCACGGCGCGTATTGTGCCTGGATAATGTGCATGTCAGTTTCTCCCCGCCCGGCGGATTCGCCAAGCGTGGATGAGCGACGGAATCCACTGTTCTCTATGAGAACTGTGGATTACCGTAATTACTGCGCCGGATTGGCGCCGTACTGCAGCGCAAATCCGGCGCGCAGCACGGCGCCAGTCGTGGCCAAATAAGCCGTGTGAACGGCCCCTTAGGGTGCTTTCACACGGTGCGTTTTTTGATGCGTTTTTTTCAATGCGTTTTTTGTGCAGGAAGGCACAGCATTAATTGCTGTGCCTTCCTGCACAAAAAACGCATTGAAAAAACGCATCAAAAACGCACCAAAAAATGCACCGTGTGAAAGCACCCTTAGGCTATGTTCACACGGCTTAATTGCGGGGCGTAATCACGCCCTGCAATTACGCCATGTGGACGGGAGCGGGAGGCCGGCACCTCGCCGGCCCATAGACTATCATTACTAGCAACGCGTATACGCCGCTAGTACATGACTGTCACTTATCTCCCCCCGCGGCGGATTCGCCGAGCAGGGAGAGGAGACGTAATCCATAGTTCTCTATGAGAACTGTTGATTACCGTAATGACTGGGATGTATTCCAGCCCGTAATTCGCGCAGTACGGCGCGAATTACAGACTGAAATACGTCCCATTTTAAGCCGTGTTAACATAGCCTTAGGGATATTTGGCTTATGGTTGAAATTTTAGGAAATTTAAAAAAATAAATAAAATTTTCAAGAAACTATAAATGGCCAGTAAATTTCGTGTGTCAGTTTGAATTGGCATTTAATCAGTCCTCCTCATTATGCTGTTCAAATGAAGACAATACCTTACAATTGATCAATAGTACCTCACCATTATGAGACTTCAAGCAGGATGCTCTCAGCTGGAAGTGGCCACTGAGCTTAGAGTGTCACAGTGTGTTTGTTAGAGATACAGAGAGATTGGAAGAGTCACAGAAAGGCAAATAAGTGGACTTCCATTGGCTACATTACACACTGATGACCTCTTCTGGAACCGGATGATGAATGTCATACAACTCCAGGTACGTTTAAGGGAGCTGAGAGACAACTAAGTGTCACATGATACCATTCATAACAGTTTACATTGGTGGTCTGCATGCTAAACAACTGGAAGGGATACCTGACCACACCATTAGGCATCATTGTCTTGCATCTGTCAGGGGGCATCTATCAAGGGACAAGAGACTGTTCAGTGCCGAAGGTCGATTCACTCCGAGCAGAAATGATGGCCACCAACGGTGATGGAGACAAAGAAGAGAGCACTATGCCTCAGCCAGATCCGGTACCCCTCAGATACCCTAGCAAGCCGCCCACACTGCTGTAAACAGTTATGAATGGTCTGACGTGACACTTGGTTGCCTTTTACCTCACTTAAAAAGAAATTTTATGTTCATCCTGAAATTTCAACCAAAAGCCTAATATCCCTAACTTTTTGTGAGTAGTTTATATCCTAATCACTATGCCATCAACGTATGAGATAACAAAACCCTATGGAGTAGGCTAGTGCATTACAACTTATAAAGGTAGTAAAGCAAAAAAAATTTTAAAAAACCCTCAAAGCTCCGGTCATTTTACTGTATGCTTCATGGTACATACTTGGAATATCTCTGTCTTGGTTGACAGCAATATGCTTTATTGTCTGCAGAGGTTGCCTATGGGCTTGTTCATCTGACGCTTAGCGTGCATGCTGGGAAAGCTCCCCATGTATGCTTTAATCTTACTCATAGCCTTCCACTGCTAGACCGAGACCAAAAAAAGTGTCCTTTTAACCTCGAGCTGGCTACTGTATATGTCAATATACTACCAAAAAACAGTAGGAAATTGCATATTCCATTCTGCAAAATCTGTGAAAAAGAAAAAAAAATCATGTGTTTAATGTACACATTTTTTTTTTTACCAGAGTACCCAATGGCTGAGAGATGCCACTCATACATCACCAGTTTTTCAATAGCTTTTCATGACATATCTGATAAACAGATGCCAGTCTAGTCCTTTTAGGCTGGACCTGGCCGATTTCATCTGGCTGCTTGTTTATACTGAGGTTTGCTCTCGGAGCCATGTGCAATCACTTTACCAGGCACTTAGGAGTTTGTGCGTCACAGCTCTTTTCTCTGTGTGGTATTTGCAAGAGCTGACGTGGCCTGGACTGCAAGTCAGCATGATGACTCACTTTCCAAACACAGCGGTGCCTGTCAATGTTCAAGCATTCTTTACCTACAGGTCGGCTGTCATTTTATATGTGCGGAGCCGGACACCAAAATGTCAGGTCACGTTATTTGGAGATCCTGTTTATGCCCTTATAAATGCACAGAGACTGGGTGCAAAGCTCTGGCTCACACATGCAAGACAGCATTTTACTGCAGGGCTGTAGGTTATTTAACTCTTTCAGTCATCACTATTTGTGCAGGCTTTTTTGCACCATATTTATTGGCTACGTCAGACACAGTTTAACTAGTAGATAGCCCATCCCAGTATAGTAACGGTGATAGGAAATGCATACACGTAATTCGAGAGGCAAGTGTCCCCCTTTCTCTCCAGTAGGGAAGTAGGAACTGCTTGGCACAGGAGCCGCTAAGCATGGACCCCTTGTGCTTGCTATCGCCTACATCAGGGGTGTCAAACTGCGGCCCTCAGCTGTTTGGGAAACTACAACTCCCATCATGCCCACTATTATAGATTATACAAATGCATGATGGGAGTTGTAGTTTCCCAACAGCTGGAGGGCCGCAGTTTGACACCTGTGGCCCACATCAAGCTGCACATTCCTGTACAATGCTTTCAAGTGGCTGCTGCATGCAGCAGGAACCGTTGTGCATAAAAAACTGGAACGCATCAACGCCCCAGCTTAATACAGCGCTTCAATGTGGACGCTGAGTGCGCCAGCAGCGGCCAGCCACAGGTAAGTGCAGCAGTAGCAGCTGAGCCAAAAACACAGGTTAGTTTAGTGGGATCTGCTGTCTGCCACACTGTTAAGCCATGCTCACAGGGCTTATTCTGGGGCGTATTTCAGTCCGTAATTACGCGCCGGAGTGCCCAAATTATGGGCTGAAAACGGCCCAGTCATTACGGTAATCCACAGTTCTCATAGAGAACTATGGATTACGTCTCCTCTCCCTGCTCGGCGAATCCGCCGCGGGGGGAGATAAGTGACATGTGAATTCCCAGGGGTGTATACGCGCCGCGGGTAATACAAGTCTTTGGGCCGGCGAGGGGCCGGCCCCCCGCTCCCGCCCACATGGCGTAATTGCGGGGCAGAATTACGTCCCGCAATTAAGCTATGTGAACCTAGCCTTAAAGTACAACGCACAGTGGAATGAGTTTGGATGATACTGCTTTTCTCTCTACCCACCTGCTGCTTGGTTTCACACACAACATACTGTACAGTCTTGTCCAGCTCTTCGATATGGGCACTGGGAGTACAATAGGAGATGCTCTCTGAACACTGGCGAATGGGTGGCAACGCATCAATATCTCTCCATCTCCACCCCTAGCTGGAGATTATGGGCCACAGTGTCTAGGAGTTTTGGCTATATATATAGCCATCCATAATTACGGTACAGCGCATAAATTTGAGTCATGAATGCAGTAGGAACCACTGTACACAGGAGCCAGTGCACACTCCCCCACCAGCTTGGCACTGCCCACATCATGCTGCACATCCCAGGGCAGAGCTTCAATGTGGGTGCTGAATGAAGTAGGAGCAGATGAGCCAAACATGCAGGTTTGTGTAGTGCAGGCCCGCACAACACATAGCACACAACTGGATCACAGAGGAGCAGGGCTTTTGCAAACCCTTCCTCCAAAATAGTTCTGGGCCATCAAGGGGAATTCTCAGGCAGTTTTGGTAGTGCAGGTTTGATGTAGTGGGGGTTGCTCTTTGCTATATTGCCGAGTACAAGACACAATGGAGAGAGTTTGAATAAAATGGCTTTCTGCTCACCCCCCCCCCCCCCCCACTTGGTTGTGGCCACATAACTTTAAAGACTCCTGCACAGCTCTTCGATGTGGGTGAGGATGGAACCGCTTTCCAAAACACTGGTGAGAGTGCCGACATATTTCCGTTCCCCAATACCTGGCTGCAGGGTAAAACGCAGTATTTTGAAAGAGGGGTTTTCAACTAAGGCCTCATTTACATAATGTTTCCTGGCTCCAGCCCGTTTCCATTGAGATCCCTTTTCACAGTAACGCTACAGCTACACAGGAACTGAAGTCAGCAAAAATAAAAAAAATTTCCTCCGATTTCCCCTGGCGTGGATATATTATCCCCACTTCCAGGAGGAATAGCGCCGCCATGACTGACTGCAGAGCTAATCTGGGTCTGGGCTCTTTACTTCTGCAGCTTCATAATTTACCTGCTTCATGCCCCACTCTTGCACATACACACTGCTGCACATAAACATTACTGCGATGGCCCCCACACTAACCTCCATACTCCTGGCCTCAAACTCCCATGCATTCCCATTACTACATACATTGCTCCGCCTGTGTGGTGGAGTAAAGAAAGGGGTTGTCTTGCTACGAAAATTAGCTTTCAACATGTTGGGAACACTAACGATGTTTTCCAAAGATATTGCTTTGTTCATCTTTTTTTGTTAAGGAGCTACAAGTGATTTTATCACCTTCTGTGCTCTCTCTGGTTCCTCAAGTGACCGACCTATGTACTTCTCTCCCCCTGCTGTTTGTTCTATCTGATATCAGAGTGAAGTCATTGTCACAGGGAGAGCTTGTTTGTCATCTGATCTTTCAGACAAAAGACCATAATTACTGTTGTTTACTTTACCTCAGAAGCTTCCTTGGTCCTGACAGCATGAGATTTATCTAATTAGCAGGTGTCTGAATACACAGAGCTCATATGCTAATTACAGACAGCTTGACCAGGAAGTAAAGCAGCATTATTTCATTCATGGATCCTGTGAAACTTTGAGATGAGACAACCCCTTTAAAGCTAAAGGACCTGGGGGAACATTATAATGACATTACTAAGGTCTTTTCAGTTCAGAGGGTGGGCTCTTTGTAATTCTGATATCATTTGCACAAACTCATGGCAAAATACAGAATGTCTGCACACCCCTTCTCTCTCACTGTCCCCCACCTCATGCCCCACACTTCTCAGCTGTATCTGCAGCCCACGTCAGCTCTGTCATTCAAGTGTTAGCATGTCATGGTGGCAGTATTTCTGTAACAAACTGACGAAGAACAATTTAAAGGGGTATTCTAACCACATTGATTAGCTTTACAGATGTAGGCAAAGGTAAATAAAACTATTACCAAATACATTACTGTTCCGACTTGGCTTCAATTCAGAGCTAGAGCAGATCTTATCTCCTGCTTGTTTTACAGAAGCTTCCCTAGGTGACCGGCTGTCTCACATTGCTCCAGTTGTTATAGCAGGCGTGGTGACCTCTCACTCACTGCTGTTTGTTCTCTTCAGCACAGGAGCTTGTTTAGGTTACTGAAAAGCTTTAAACTTTTAGAGCGCTGTAGCCTTGTGTCCTGCTTTTTTAAACCTTTTTTGTTTTTATCATCAATGTCCTTGAACAGGCTCAACAGAGCTGATATGTCAATCACTGCTGTAGAACCACCCCCAGCCTGAACAACTAGTGACAGCCTAAAGCTGACTGTTAAGAGCAGGCTCTATGACACAGCGTAGTGAGAATGCTCATTTAAAGCATAAGCCAAATAAGAATGTTCCTTTAGTATAAACTAAATAAACATTTTTTTGTATTTTGATTCACAAAGTCCATTCATAAAAAAACAGGAAACCACCTTGACACAAACACCAACAATTGCATTGAAATATGTTCCAGGGTGGAGGTACCCTTAAAGGGGTTTTGCCACAATGTAATGTTGACGTGGGATCCTCCAAAATGGGTATTTAATCACTTTTCTAAATATATGTTATTAAAAAAAGTGAAGACTCAGAGCTACAGCATTTCTCATTCCCCCTTAGTTACCTCAAAGCTTCCACTAGACACGACCCAGGAGCGGACAGGCCGCGCTTGTGTGAAACACTTCTTATCTGAGGACAGGGAAAATGAATGAGCTTTTAAGGCACCGGGTAGAAAGTGCAGTCTATGAGGCTGTGTCTTGCTGTATTGAGAATCCACTGTTGTACTGTTTATTATTTCACTTAAGTTGTGAGACGCTCCCTTCTTCCTCACTCCTTACTCACCCCCTCCCTCTCAGCCCTGCAGCCTTCATGACTCAGCGTGATTTGTTGACATTCTCCCTGTGCTAAGGAGAGAGGTAAGAATCTTTCGTCCTGGCAAATCCCCTTTAAAGAATATGTAGATTGCCTCATACATCGTGGACTAAAAAAGCTTTTACAGGAAATCTGGTCTGGAGAAGGGTTAGTTGTTTTTTTAAATACTTTTGGAGAGGTTTCACACTGTACTATACTTTATTTCATAAAGGTTAGAACAGCGATCCAGTTGAATACTTTCTCCCCCTCTCATCAAGAAAACCTTATACCTCAACTGTTGGCCGTAAACATGGTGTGAATAGAGCCTATGGACAACATCTATGAACTAGACTTAGAGGCCAGTCCTAAATAGCTTTAAAGCCATGTAGAATGCACCAGAACGTATGGACCTTCTATACTGCGGGTCATAGATTTAGCGCTTTCTAGTTCCACTAAGACAACTCAAGCAGACCACTTATAACTTGGTCTCCCTGTTCCTTCATTAATGCGCCTAGTTTTACCATCCTCCAGTCATAAATGTGTAGAATTATACGGTTGTGGTAAGACACAGCCCCAGAACGCCCCCACAGCTTAGGCGCATTACAAAGTGCTGCAGGCGCAACATAATGCGCCTACTTTTGGAGTGCGCCTGCTTATACAGACAGGGCTGTGCCAGTTTTGGGGCTGAAAAGACGCCAGAATACTGGCACAGCCCCACACATACATTTGGCCTAAGTGTTTTATAATACATACACCTTCTCTATTAAAGTAGAAATTAGGGGTGTGGAGTCGGTGCCTATTTTGCAGGAGTCTGAGTCATCATAAAATAGACCGACTCCCAAAATATATAATAAGTTGGTCCAGTTAGTTTGATTCAGTGCAAAGAGCAATTTTATATACAGTCATCTTACCGATCTTATACATAAATGTGACTTGCAAGTATTTAGCAGCTGCTTAGTGCTGCAGAATCTTGTCATGTCAATGCATGGTTACTGTTTTGCGCCTAAAAGTGAAAATGTTAATTTTTATTATTTTTTTAGCATTTGGGAAATCTGCCTTAGGTTTTGAGCACTGCATGAATCCTTCTGGGCTCTGAATCAGATTCAAGCATATCCTGACCAAAATCTGATCCCCAGTCTCTTCTACACATTCAAAAGATCAAACATTGTTACCCTTTTGCTTGTCAGTGTCTGTTCTACCTAAATAGCTTGATTATTGTGTCATAAAGTGATAAAAAGCAAGATGTTACCATTTTACTACAGTAAAGTTATCACTTAAACATGTGACACGTATGAGGGAGTCAGGAGTCAGAAGTTTGGGAAATTGAGGAGTCGGGGCTTTGACTTGCCGACTCCACAGCCCTGGTAGAAATACAACTAAGTTTTTGTTTCTGTTCTAGGTTATATGGCCTGAATCAAGAGCCAAATTGCTGGAAATTTTTTTGAGAAATAACTACAAATTATATTATGCAGAGAGCAGTACTTTACCATGAGACAAACTATAAGGACGGAGTTTATAATTTAGCTCTCAAATTCACTTACCATATAGTTACTGAGCTTAGCTCTTCTATTGAGCTTGCGATGGTACAATGTTTATGACCTTAGCTTTGTTCGGTTACAGCATTTATGTCTCACACTTGCATCTGGGTGCACAAAAGTTTACCACTGGCATAATCTTTTACAGTTTTTGTAATTGCTGGGCTAATGAGCACCAAAGAGCGAAGGACAGCGCTTGTCTTGCGAGGTAAGGGTTTGGAACAAGGATTCCTCACACCTACTCAAGAGACAATCCAAAACCGCATGCATGAAAGGTGTGTTTATGAGACTAATCAGTGCCTTTTTTTTTTTTTTTAAATGTACAACGTCTCACATAATCAAAGGCAAGTACATAAGGTCCTCTCCTGCCAGCAGTTCCCACAGACATTTGGAATCTTGCTGCACAGTAGGTAATGCTTAGGTACCTTTGCTGGCCATTCAGCTATTGATATGAAACAGACATGGAGATTGTAATGTCAGCAATCATGAGTGCAACATCCCATATATGTGAAACAAATGTATAGCAAAATATGACAATGGTATTAAAACTATGGAGATTTCTGTCATAGGGGAATATGATGCAGATTTCACTAGCATTGCAAGAAAGAAAAAAAAAAAAAAAAAAAAAAAGAAAAAGTCATTTTCCACAACTAATGCTACATATTTAGTTTCCGAAGTATTAAAAAAAAAAAAATATAATGGGGGGGAGGGGGGGGGGGGGGAGGGATTTGTACCATGGGTTTGTACAAAAAACCGCAGTTTGTTTTTGGATTCCCTGCCGGCCCAGTACATTGACTGTATGGGAATCTGGTGGAAGATCGAACAGGTTTTTTTCAATCCGTCCCATTTCAAATCCGGCTGAAAAAAATCCGTGCTGTATAGACTACAGCATATATTTTCTCTTCTGTCTATGGCACACTGACTACAGTCGGATTTTCAGCAGATTCAAAATACGGAGTCTGCCAAAAATACAACCAACAACCAGTGCTGTGTAGACATAGCCTAGAATATAAATAAATGAGGATAAAAAATAAAAAAAAGACCCCACACACATTTGAAGGAAACAAACGCCAAGTGCCTGCAAAATAAACACCACACAATAATTTAGAAATACTGCCAATACATCATACCAAAAAAAAAAAAAAAGTTGGAATTTCAGCAGTGTTTTTTTTTTTTTTTTAACTAAATATAAAGTGTAAAAATGTTAACAGAAACAAGTCAGATTAAATTTTATTAATTTGATTACAAATATAAAAAGCACGAACAGCTTTTAAAATCCAGCACAATATGTCAAAGTTAACCACACAGTGGTGTCTAAATAGGCAGGAGCTGGCTGGCACAGGACAGGCAGAAATCATTGCACAAGAGTGCATTCTTGCCAAAGAGGGAAAAAAAAAAAAAAAAATTGTGCCCACAATGAAATAAAACAAGGGTGAAGTCAGAGGTTCTAATTGAAGCTGGCAAAAATCCCTGGTTACTGCAGCGTCCTGGAGTACAGAGTGTTCTCACAAAGGAGAAAGCCAACTGATCTCACTCCATGGGATCCAACCTTAAATGACCCAATGAAAATGCGCACTTACACAAATTCTACACTAATTAAAAAGCAAAAAGCTCTGGAATATGGAGAAAACTTAGGGTATGTTCACACAGTACATTTTTCCATGTATTTGGCGCCAAAATATGTTCAAGTACACTCATCATAGACTATAAAATTAATTATGCGCCACCATTCTCATGAGGTGTATTTTTTGTATTTTGCGTGAACCTTAAAAAAATTAGACATGCCAATAAAATATAGCATGACAACTGCCGCAGGCCATTGCGCCTCGTAATTGTGTTCAAGTTACACGCTTGCAAGCACATAATTTCAACAGTGCAATTAAAGCATTTTGTAGTGCATGCATGTCAGAGCTGTGGAGTCCTTATAAAATGGACCGATTCAGACTCCCAAAATATATAAGTTGTTACAGTTAGTTAAATGCAGTGCCAAGAGCAAGAGGAATTGGGTCCGGCCAGCGATACTGCTCCCATATCTTCAGCCTCATCAGATAAGGAGTTTAATTTTGAAAAGTAATTGGATGACATGGAGCAGACAAAGCATTGCCGCAGGGGAAAAGATTCTGCTCCCATAACAAACAGATTGACCAGATTTTAGCAAATTTTTCATTTACTCAAAGAAGTAGAAGAGTTCAACCAAACTGGCTGTACATGAGGCAATTCCTTTATGGCCTGAAATTGTTAGAGATGTTGCCCATGGGATCACTGCTTTGACATCAACCCAAGTCAGTATAGAGAGGCTGTTCTCTAGTCTGCATATAATGAGGTCAGATTTGAGGTCATATATAGAGGAGGATCTGATGGAGACAATACTATTTCTTAGAACAAATTTATAGCCTCCACAAATGTTATTCAGTTTTTGTTGAAAACTTTTTTCCCCACTTACTGCAGCGTTTTGCATACTTAGAATTTTTTTTTAACGTTTGTGTCCTAATGTATCCAATAATTATATTTTACACTGATAAGCAAAAGGGTAACAATATTTTGAACTTTTGACAATCGTTTTGGCTATCTTATACATAACTTTGACTTACAACTATTTAGCATATGCAGATTGTCATGTAACTGCATTGTTACGGTTTTGCTCCTGGTTGTGGGACACTCTTCTTCTATACTACAAATTAGCAAAGTGTATTATTAGGCTGATTCCCAAGCGGAAAATGTCCCTGGTTCGAGCAGCCATGAAGAAGAGTTCCCAAGAAAATAGAAGCAGCATCATCCAGCTCATTGATAATGGTCTCTCGGCCAAGAAAATTGAAAAACTGCATTATTTGACGCCAGGTAAAATATTGGAGTCAACAAGTTGGCTAAGCACAAGGTCTAACATTTTTGGGTCAATGCAAGCACCCTGCATTGGATCAATATCATCATTAGAAGTGCTGGCTCAAGTATGAAAAATGGAAGCCAGTGATTTGGAGAGTTGGGACGAAAGTCAAAAGACTGGGCTCTGATGGTTGCAAGTGGTTTTGAGAAACTGATTTGGGGTTGTTTTACAGCCAAAAATGTTGGATACTTAACCGGGATCGATACAGATCTCAATGCTGAATTATATGCAGCAGGACAATGACCCGGAGCATACATGAAGGTTGGAGAAGGAGTGGTTCAATGACAATGAAGTAGAGTTGCTGGATTGGCCTCCACAGTCCCCAGACCTCAACCCAATCAACACTTGTGGGTAGAGTTGAAGAAAAAGCTGTATTCGAACCCAAGTCCAGTCTGCACCAACATTAAGAATGTGTAGAAGAGACCTGGGAGCAGATTTTGGTCAAGACATGCTTGAATCTGATCAAGAGCCCAGAAGGATTCAGGCAGCATTGAAAACCAAAGGTGGATTTACTTACAAAATAATAAAATTACCAGGGATTCTTTGTAGGAACGGGGTAAGGCAGGGAAGTCTCTTCTGTTGCGTGTGTAGGGGTGGGGGAGGCCGCCCATGCAAAACCTCAGCTCGGTAGGCAAGAATCAGCATACTTATGGTAGACTGAGTTAGGTGAGGTTAATTTTAGTTTAGGTAATGCTCCGAATGGGACTATATTTACCCTTCTAGGTAATCACATTAAAATATGTACGAAATGTTTTATGGTTTTTGAATTGTTGGGTTAGGGTACATTAAGGGGGAAAAAAAAAAGTAATGTCTTCAAGTGCTAACCGCTTGTTACAATGTATTGTGATATCATTAGGCCCCGTCACACGGCTTATTTGCCGACGGATTGGCGGCGTATTCCGCGCCGGATTTGCGCTTCAATACGGCGCCAATCCGTCGGAGTCATTACGGTAATCCACTGCTCTCATAGAGAACAGTGGAATCCGTCGCTCCTCCCGCTCGGCAAATCCGCCGCGGGGGAGAAAGTGACATGCACATTATTACGGCGCGCTCCGGCCCCGCCCCCGTCCCGTATTCACGGCGGATTTGTGCACTCAATACGGCGCACAAATCCGCCGTGAATAAGCCGTGTGAACACGGCCTTAAGGTGGAAGAATGTTTAACTTTTTATTTGTAATAGTTGTATGGCAACTGAAGATATTCAATAAAAACAAAGTTAAAAAATAAAAAAAAATAAAATTTAGGGGCAAAATGGTAACAATGCAGTTACATGACAAGAATCTGCAGAACTAAGCAGGTGCAAGTCAAATTTATATATAAGATAGGCAAGATGATAGTATATAAAATAATGGTAGTCTCATGTTCAAAGCTGTAGTGGATGGTGAGATATTGAGCTTGAAAGTCAAAAGATCAAAACATTGTTACCATTTTACTTGTCAGTGAATGTTCTACCTAAATGGCTTGATTATTGTAGCATAAAGTGATAAAAAGCCTGATGTTACCATTTTACTAAAGTTATCACTTAAACATGTGCCATGTATGAGGGAATGGGAGTCGGAGGAGTTTAGGCTTACCGACTCCACAGCCCTAATACATGTGCACACAGCAATACGCCGTGTAAACTTCCCCTTAATCTTGATAGATAACCATGTTTGGAGACTAAGCAGGGCTAAATAGGTCAGCTAACCCTCGCCAGAAGGACACTTATGGAGACCACAATAGTAAAAGAAATTCAAGCTTCTAGCCTAAAACAGAAACCAAGCAGGTCTCCACTCAGTGCCAAACTGGGTGCCAAGGGTCCACCCGTAGAGGTGATTGTGGGAGCCTACCCTACAGTTAGGCTATGTTCATACGGCTTATTTCGGAGTGTATTTACGGACGTATTTACGTCCGCAAATACGTCCCGAAATACGTTTCAAATACGTGTCACAAAGTGTGGCACGTATTTTGCGTGAAAATACATTCCCCATTCTTTACGATGGGGATTAACATTGCAAAATACGTCTCAATAAGTGACAGGGGACTTAATTTTACGATCGTATTTACGGACGTATTTACGCCCGCAAATACGTCGCGAAAATACGCCTCGTGTGAATGAGGCACCGTATTTTACATTGAAATTAATGCTAATCTAATTGTTCATTATTTGAAACGTATTTTGGGACGTATTTGCGGACGTAAATACGTCCGTAAATACGCCTCGAAATAAGCCGTGTGAACATAGCCTAACTGTACATGGCTCATGCTCTGACTTTTTCAAGGATGCATATGCAATTGAAAAGCAACTCCAAGCCTGCAATGGTCAGGGGCCCATCCAAATCTGTCTTCATTGTACAGCAATTCAGGGTGGACCTTCTATAAAAAGACACAGAAAAGAATATACTAAATGCATTTACAGTGCAATTAAAAAAACTCTTATACAGGTAAACCATAAATAGAGCAAAACTTCTGATATACAAAGTATTTGAAGGCATAGGTGTCAGAAAAAAAAACAAAACATTGGGATGGAGGTTTGGAGATCACTTATACTTCGTTGTAGCAAATTCTTTTCTTCCCTTTTCACCAAACCCACGCACACTTTGTATCCTCTTCAGCTGGTCTTCAATGGTTTGGATTATATCCACTTCATCGGGGATATGAACATACCTCACATTGCGTCCAGTAACAAACAAGTCATCTAGCTTAGCCTCCTGACCATGGCGATCAGTGTAGAGAACCTTTTTCAGGCGTATATTCATAAAGGCATCTACATTTATTATAGTCCCCCTGGCAGAGCTTTCATTCCGTAGGTCAACGGTAGTAACGAGTCCGTGTAACCCCTGCAAGAGAACTACCAGGCTGTTTT
The DNA here is from genome assembly GCA_025379985.1 of Phyllomedusa bahiana. Classification (NCBI taxonomy): domain Eukaryota; kingdom Metazoa; phylum Chordata; class Amphibia; order Anura; family Hylidae; genus Phyllomedusa; species Phyllomedusa bahiana. Next base: position 130,064 of record JAODAL010000653.1, read on the forward strand.
CAGCAATCGTTCTCTCCTTCACCGAGTGACTGACCAGCATTATGCCACCTGAAACAAAATAGTAAACTTGTTAATCTCAATGTAGATACAGGAACAAAATGGAGAAAATGTACAAGAAATTTTCCAGAGCAAATACATAAACTGTATGCCTCATGAATCAAAACTAATTGGAAAAACGGTCTTTGTTGCCCATAGCATCCAAAGCTCAGCTTTTATTTTTCTAGAACAGTTTAACCCCTCACCGACATTTGATGTACCCATACATAACGGTAGTGCTCCCGCAAATTGACATATGGTTACGTCATGAGGATCATGCAAGATCGATTGCAGCAGCTAAGGGAAAGACAGGAGGGGGACTCTCTCCCTGTCCTCCACTGCCACGATATAATTGCGGCTGCCAAAGACTTTCGGACTGCTAGGTAAGCCAAACAATGGCTTCCGGGTTGCCTGTGACATCACTGTGCCTGGCCATGTACATCGCTCTTTTCCCCTTTACAAATGCCAAAAGCCACAAAACAGATAACACACAATCAGATATGGTATCGCCATGTGCATAACGACTTACCCTAAAAATATTCACATTATTTAACCCGTGTAGTTAACGCAAAAAAAAAAAAAAAGTCACAGAACTGCGATTCTCATTCATCTCGCAGCACATAACATGGAATAAAAAGCGATCAAAAAGTAAAGTGGTACTAATGAAAACGCAAGTTCATCCCGCAAAAAAGAAGCTCTTAAAAAAACTCTGTATATGGAAAAATAAAAAGTTATGCCCATCAGAAGACAGGGATACATAATTATTGCTTTACATAATAAAAACTGTTTAAAGCACTCCAACGTAAAAGGGGGGAGAAAAAAAAAAAAAGAAATTGGGTATCGCCATAATTGTATCAACTCACAAAGTAAAACCAACGTCTCACGTATGCTGCACAATGAGTGTGGTTAAAAACAAAAAAAAAAAAAAAAACACTAATAGGGTTGCAGTATTTTATTCACCCTGCCTTCTAATTAAAATGGATTTAGAAGCAATTAAAGTGTTGTACCCCCCAAAATGATGTCAATACAAATGTCAACTCATCCCGCAAAAAAGTCCTTATACAGCCCCACACACACACAAAAAAAAAAAAAAAAAAAAAAAAGGAGTTATGGCTCACAGATTATGGAGATGGAAAAATGTGTTTTCCTTTTTGAATAAAAGTGTATTTGTGTAAAAGCAGTAAAACAAAACAAAAATGCAAATTGGGCATCACTAATAGTATCAACCTGCTAAGTAAAGCTAGCATGTCATTTATACCACACAGTGACCACTGTAAAAAATAAAAAGAAAACTCACAGGATTGCTGTACAGGCAGTCCCCAGGTTACGAACGGGGTAGGGACTGTAGGTTTGTTTTTAAGTTGCATTTGTATGCAAGTCGGAACAGGTATAGTTCTTAAATATAACTCCAGCACAAAAGTTTTTCTTGTTTTGGGTAGTGCAGGGAAGGGTTTTTTCATTTGTTTTTCATGGGTCTGTGCCCCTGTTAAGAAGATTTCACCTCATTTTCAACTTCTGTGTTGCTGTGGCATGCTGGAGCTTGTCGTTCCACAGCTGCTATCTGCTGTGGAGCATGGAACCACAAGTGCCAGCATGCCCCATGAGTCCGTTTGTAACTAGGGGACAGTGTAAGTCGAGGACTGCCTGTATTTTGTTCAAAGCGTGTCACAAAAAACTTGATAAACAGCAAAGTGTGATATGAACCCCATGATGACACAAATAAAAAGGTCAACTCGTCCCACAATAAACGCCCTTAATCAGCTCCATATACAGAAAGATAAAAATTGTTTATAAATGCATTTCTACATACACAGGGAATATGAGCCAATAAATAAACCCAAACTTACATACTTGAGAAGGTGGAAAAGATGGCTTTGCAGAGGAGCAATTAAGAGGAAATTCCTATGTTGTACTGTAAATTATAGTATAATAATAATAATAATCTTTATTTCTATAGCTCCAACATATTCCGCATCAATTTACAAATTCAAGGGTAAACATACAGTCATTACACATTAAAAGTACTTACAAATGAGACACAAGGTGTGAGGGCCCGGCTCGTGAGAGCTTACAATCTATTAGGATGTATGGGTGAAACATACGGTAAGAAGTGCCAAGTTTAAATGATCAGCCATGTTTCATAAATAGGGGATGGTTTACATGAAATGATGAACTGCACCCAGACTGTAAATCTATATACAGATATGTGCCTTTGAGTAGCCCATGTGCAGGGAGTGAAGATGTTGTGTGATAGCAGTTAGGGATTCTTGGTGGCCAGACCGAGAAGATGTTTTTCTCCAGGGCCCTCTTTAAAACTGTGAGGGTGTGAATGTGCCTGATCGCCCGCGGTAGCATATTCCAGGAATTGGTGCCGCACGTTGTGAAATTTGTAGGCGGGCATGGGAGGTTTTCGGATTGATTGAGGAATGTAGTCTGATATCAATCAGCAGTAGCGGAGCACAGGTAGGGCGGTGACAGACTAGGGAGGAGATGTAGGAGAGCAGGGCGGTGGAGAGCTTTATGGCGTGAGCGTGCTGAGTTTATTACTGTATCCTGTACTGGATGGGCCAACCAGTGCAGTGACTGACACAGGGTAGAAGGCATCAGTATAGCGGCTGGAGAGAAAGACAAGCCTGGCTGCTGCATTCTGGAAGATTGGAGAGGGAGAGTTTGCAGAGAGGAGGGGACGATAAGCAAGGAGTTGCAGTAGTCAAGACCGAGAAAGAATAAGAAGCAGTAATGAGAGTTTGAAGTCGTTTCACAGTGAGGAAATGGACGATTTTGGAGATATTCTGAGGTGCAGGTGACAGGCGCGGACAAGGGACTTGGATATAGGGAGAAGGTCAGGATCAGAATCAATAAAACCCCTAGACAGGCGGGCCACGGCCTAGGAGAATGGTGGTACCACATACAGAAACAGAAAATAGCAGGGGGGGGGGGGGGGGGTTGGTTTGTAGTGGCGGAAAAGACAAGAGTTCAGTCTTAGTGAGGTTTAGTTCAGGATGGAGAGAGGTACATGATGTCAGAGACAGCGGACAGACAGTCACTGGTGTTTTGTAGCAAAGGCTGGAGTGATGTCCGGGCAGGAGGTGGTATAATTGGAGTGTTATCCGCATAGATGATGTACTGGAAGCCAAATCTATGGAAGGTTTGTCCATATGGGGCTGTGTACAATGAAAAGAGGAGACAGGACCTAGAACTGATCCCTGAGGAACCCAAACACAAACAGAGGAAGAGGAGAGGAGGTGGAACCAGAAAACGAGACACTGAAGGAGCGTCAGAGAGGTAGGATGAGAACCAAGCGAGAGCGGTGTTCCTGAGAGGCCATGGCGCTGAGCATGCTGAGGAGAAGTTGGTGATCAACAGTGGCAAATGCTTGCAGAGAGATTCCAAGAGAAGCGCAAGAGTAGCTACCCTGAGATTTTGCTGTTAGGAGGTCTTAGAGACTTTAACTAAGCAGTTCCGTGGACGTGTAGGGTGCGGAAACCTGATTGTCAGCGGATCAAGAAGAGAGTTAGCAGAGAAAGGAGATAGCGGATTAGGCCGAGAGTAGACCAGCGTTCCAGGAGTTTAGAGATGAGGGCAGGGTTAGAGACTGATGTCGTAGTTATCAGCACAGGACGGGGTCCAGGGAAAAGGGGGGGGGGGGGGAGGGCTTTTTTAGTAAAGCGGTTATGATAGCGAGTCTTGAAGAAGATGGGAAAGATCCCAGTAGAGAGACGGAGGTTACAGATAGCAGTAAGGTGAGAGAGGACAGTGGAGAATAGGGATGGACATGGTGGGATGAATGGGGTCACGTAGAACTGATGGTGGGACGAGCAGACAGGAGAAGCTGGGACATTCTTCCTTGTCGTCGGGTCAAGGGCTGCGAGTAGATTAGAGGACTTGCGTATAGGAGGTCAGGATGGGTATTATTTGGGGACTTGAGATTTGTTTATCCGGATATTTTCAATTTTGTCTTTGAAGTGAGTGGCCAGGTCTTCAGCACGAGGTCAGTGACCGGAGCCTGCGCTTTAGGCTTAGAGGGAGTGGAAGTTGTCAAGAGGCGTTTTGGGTTGTTGGTGTAGTGTGGAGATGAGGGCGTTTAAATTATTTTTGTTTGGCGCAGTGAGGGACACGTGTGATAAGTCCTGTTGAGAATGAATTTGTAGTGGAGAAGTCTACAGGTAGCCTTTGACTTTCTCACAGCCGATCAGCACACCTGAACATAGCTGGAGAAAACGAGTCTGAGGTGTGTGCCAAGGGCTGCGGGGCGTCTGCCTTGGTGGTGCGGTGTGTGAGTGGTGCCAACATGTCCAGGGTGGTTTGCGAGAGTTTCATTTGTTAAGTTTGACAGCCTGGTTGGACTGTGATCAGGGAGGAGATTGCGGGCAGTGAGGACTGTATGTGTCTGTGAGTTCCTGCGTATGAATGGAGCGGATAGTTTTCTGTATGGATGATGGGCAGTTTGTCCAGAGAAGGGCTGAGAATTACTGGATATGAAGGAGGATAAGAATTGTGGTCAGAGGAGCATTAAAGAGAATTAGTGAAGTTAGAAATTGAGAAAGATGACAGAGATCCAGATCCAGAGAGTTCCCATCCTTGTTGGGGACTTGGGGATCAGTAAACTGCAAGAGGCCTGAGAGGGAGGTTAATGAAAGAAAATGTGAGGCAGAAGGAGCATGGGTCATCAATGGGATGGTTGAAATCACCCATGATGAGAGTGGGCATTTCAGAAGAGAGGAAAGTGTGGGAGCCAGGCGCAAAATGATCCAGAAACTGCGGGGAGAGCGGGGGGGCTGTAGACAAACTGCGACTCTGATGGAAAAATGGCTGAAAGATTCTGAGGGGATGTGGACCTCAAAGGAGGGGAAAGTGAGGGGTGAGGGTGCAGAGGAGGACCTGATAAGTATGCAGTGTGTGAGAGAGATGTATGCCAAATCCTCCACCCGGCCTGTTCTTCAGGGTCTGGGTTGTGGGGTTGAAGTGTAGTCTCCACCATAGTGAGAGCGGCAAGGAAAGCTGGTGTCAGATTTGCTGGAGCCCATGTTTCTGTGGTGGGCCAGCAGGGTGAGGGAGTTGGAGAGAAAAAAGGTCATGAACAGCAGTGAGTTTGTTGCAGACGGATCGAGCGTTCCAGTAGAGCACACTTAAAAGGGCAGAAAAAGGCGTACAGCGAAGGCAAGACAGGTTAGCAGGGGTTTCTATGGGAGGCTGAGGAGGAGGTGCGGATGAGCACGTAAAAGGAGAAGTGGCCGGGGTTGTGGAGAGATGTCCCTGCACGAGATAGCAGGAGAATTGAAATGAGACAGCGATGGGTCAGAGATGTATATGAGCGGAGTTTGTGCAGTAATATGTGAGGGAGGTTTGGGTGGTGAAGAAGGGGAAATCAGGGTGGGATGAGTACATAGGTGAGGGAAGGAGAGAGGAGCTTATGTGGATAAAACTTGTCTGAGGGCAAGATAGGGTGGTATGATAGGAGGGCAGATGGCTGCAAGGTTGATTGTAATAGCAAGCCCCCCATGTAAATAAGGGAGGGTAATAGTTGCAAAGAGTGTAGCAACTTACAAAAAGGCGAGAGTCCCTTCTCCCTTCTGCTCACTTCTGGCTAAATATAAGGGTTTATTCTGAGTTATTGCACTTCTAAAATGCCACTTACAATTTGGCATGTGAAATTGGCCCCAGATCCTCGCGTCCCAGACCACAGCTCTGCAACTTATTTATACTAAACTATGATGAGTTCAAAATGAGCAGTAGGGAATTCAGGTGTCGTAAACGGGTGGAGCTACAAATAGCTCTGTACAGAGCAGAAACTTCAAGGGGAGTATCTGGGATTGATGGCTATACAAATAAACACAGGATAAATTATGGAAGACAGAGCTGGGCGAAAATATCTAGAAATGTACCATTTAAACTAAGCAGAGACAGCTAGACATATAATGCGGTGGGATGGCTGAGACTTATATTACAAATCCACAACACGTTTTAAAGACTCCATCCAAATGTACCAGAAAACAAAATATATGCAAAGAGGTTCTATTCCACAGAACAGTGGAAATTTCAGCTCTTAAACTACATAGCAAATATAACCCATGTTAATGCTGCTGAACAATTGTATTGAATTAAGTGTTGGAAATAGTTTGCAGCATGTGGACTCTGCGTTAGATGACAGCTCAGGGGCCAACAATGATCTTGGAGAAGTCATCTGAACCTAGAGTATCCAATTCCTTGTCCCAAACCGCATGGTGGGCATATCAAGGCTGCCCGGTGGACATTACCAGCAGAAACACTTGTTCCCTAATTTTTCTATAAGAAGAATCCATTTCTCCTGTATGTGGATAAGCAGCATACAGGCTGTAGTAAATTAAAACACTGCTACCTTAAAGGGGTTTTGCCACAAAGCAACTTGCTTACCTGTTCTCTGCTCAGGACAGAAGATAAACAAATCATAGTGTCATGAACGGCTGCAAGGAGGTCAGAGAGGGGGCCCGAGCAGAGCGAGTAAGCAAGGGAGCGTCTGCAATGCTTACTAAGATAATTACATTACAACTAGTGGATTCTCTATACAGTGGAAAGCCTCATACACTGCACATTTCTCCCCAGCCTCTTGCAGAGCGAGTAAGCAAGGAAGCGTCTACAATGTTTATTAAGATAATTACATTACTACTAGTGGATTATCTATACAGCAGGGAGCCTCATACACTGTACATTTCTCCCCAGCCCCTTGCAAGCTCCTTCATCTTCCCTGTCATCAGATAAGAGCAAACACGCAAGCGCGGCCAGGTCAGCTCCTCTGCTCCAGCTGGTCGTGTCTAATGTAATCTTTTAAGTAACTAAGGGCTTGTAAAGAAAGCTGTAGCGCTCACAGGCTTGACTTTTTATAAATCACATATATTTAAAAATATATGATTAAATACCCAATTTTGGAGGCTCCCACGTCAACATTACATCGTGGCAAAACCACTTTAAATGGGTTGCAAAGTTCTCTCTGGTCTTCAGTTTTCTCCCTGGCTCCTCCAACGATCAGGTGCTACTGGCTTACACCACCATTTGGAAGTGAACAGCTACCAATGACTATAAGACAGACACATGATCGCTGCAGTGGCCCATTCACCTGGAGCCAAGAAGAAAACAGAACACTGGGGAGGGGCTCCATACAGCCAGCGCTAGATCAGAGGAAGACATGCTGTCCAAATTTACAAGAAATAAACATTACCTCATTTTTAACCCCTTACCGACATTGGAAGTACCCATACGTCTTAGGGCTGGTTCACATGGCTTATTCAAGCCGTAATTGCGGGACGGATTTCGCCAGCAATTATGGCTTGAATAAGGGGCGGGGGTGGGGGCGCAGCTCGCCGGCCCCATAGACATGCATTATTCACAGCGCGTATCCCGCTGGGATAATGTGCATGTCACTTATCTCCCCCCGCGGCGTATTCGCCGAGCGGGGAGGGGAGACATAATCCATAGTTCTCTATGAGAACTGTGGATTACCGTAATGGCTGGGACGGATTCCAGCCGTATTGCAGCGCAGTACGACGTGAAATACAGCTGGAATCCTTGCCCAAAATAAGCCGTGTGAACGGCCCTTTAGCCGGAAATGTTCCTGCAAGTGGACGTATGAGCATGCACGACTGCAGCATGGAACCACCTGGCCCAATGCTTCGTCATCCACGACCACTCCGGTCGCAAGCGATCAACCGGTTAGCATGGTACTTTAGGGGCTCTGCAAATGTAAACACAGCACCCACCAAAATCTGCCTTCCAAAAGCCAATCAGCGCTCCCTCCTTATACACCTTTCCATGCGCCCAATCAGCAGTTTACACTCGGTCATCGGGTATTGACAAACGTGGAAGAAATTGGGTAACACATTTTGGGGCTATTTTTTCCCAGTAGTCTTTGTGAAAATGAAACCTTTTTAGCTACAACTGCAGATTGTTGGAAAAAGTTTCATTTTCACAGTGTAAAATTTTCAAAACACAAGTGCGGTCAATACTCCCTGCACCCCTGGATATATTCCTTAAGGGATGCAGTTTCCAATATGGGGTCTTTTTAGGGGTGTTTAAGTTTTAGCACCTTACGGCATCCGCAAACCTGTAATGGCGTCTAAATCAAATCGCAATGAAAACGAAATCCCAGAGTCCAGTAGGTGCTCCTAAGGCCATGTTCACACGGCTTAAAATGGGCCATATTTCGGTCCGTAATTACGCGCCGAAGTGCGCAAATTACGGGCTGAAAACGGCCCAGTCATTACGGTAATCCACAGTTCTCATAGAGAACTATGGATTACGTCTCCTCTCCCTGCTCGGCGAATCCGCCGGGCGAGGAGATAAGTGACATGTGAATTACTAGCGGCGTATACGCGCTGCTGGTAATGCAAGTCAATGGGCCGGCGAAGTGCCGGCCCCCTGCTCCCACCCCCACGACGTAATTGCGGGCCGTAATTACGTCCCGCAGTTAAGCCGTGTGAACATAGCCTAATACTCTGAGGGTTGTGGTCGAGTCAAATAGCGCACCAGGGCCACACACTGGATATTGCTAAAAGCAGCAAAATATATTTTGAGTTGCATTTCCTAGATCACATCTACCGTGTTCCAGTGAATAATGGACAACAATGTAAACACTGCAAAAAAAACAAAACAAAAAAAAAAAAAAAATGTCACCTCCACTTTGCTTTAATTTCTGTGAAACATTTATTGGAATAATAAACTTACTAAATACTGTTTTGAATACTTTAAGGAGTGAAATTTCTTAGATGAAGTCATCTATAGGGGTGTTTAACATACAGGCCCCTCAAAGCCTGGACTGGTCACCAAAAAAAAAACCTGTTTAAAATTTTCTTGAAAATGTGAAAGTAACTAATAAATTTCTAAGCAAAAAGACACTAAAAAAAAAAAGTGTCAACCTACAGTGAACGTATGGTAGATGCTAGTTACAAACTATTTTGTGTGGAATAACTGTCTATGCAGACATTTTTTAAACTTTGGAAATCGCTAATTTCTCTCAACATTTTGATATTTTCACAAGTAAACAAGGATCGTATCTACCAAAATTTCTAACTTAAAGCACAATGGAGCACATTATCATCAATAGTGTCTAACTCTTAGACAGTTTTTAAGTTAGACTAGACAATGCGCCACATTTTACTGGTGCAGGTTAGAACTGTCTTGTCTAAGTTTGTACCATCTTTAAGTTTGCTTACTTTTACGGCACAAACAGCGACAAAATTCTGGCGCGCTTTTTTTTGCATTTAAGTCACGCCCCTTTATACGAAAACACACCCATTTTGACGAGGCCACACCCCTTTGTGGGATGAGGAACAGAAGCATCTGAAACTGTCTAAAACACATAGCAAATGTGGTGTAAAGCTTGTAAGACTATTTTTTATGCAAACTGTCAGAATTCTAGCGCAACTGCCTTGATAAATGTGCAATATGTCACAAGAAAACACTTTCTAAATCACTTGGATAGGGAAGTATCAAAAAGTTATTCCCATATAAAGGGACATATCAGTTTCCAAAAAATGGACCTCTGTCAGGTAGGTCAAAACTGGCTGTCATGGTAAGGGTTTACATAAATCTAACAGACCCTTTAAGGCAACAATGTTTAACTCCTTAACGATTGCCCGCCGACTTTTGACGTCGGCTGGTGCAGGTCGTTCGTCTGCAGCGACGTCTTTTGACATCACTGCAGAGCATCCCCTGCGAGCACCGGGGAGTTGGGGAAACCTGCGATCGTAACCGCAGCGCAATAAAAGGGTTTCCCTGCTCTGTCAGGTGATTGGAACACCCGGTGACCCGACAGAGCCCGGGGAACAGCTGCACAGTCAGCCCTGGGGACCTAGAGCGGCCCCAGGGCTGTCTGTGTATCAAGCCAGTGACTGGGGCAGACTGTGTGCTGTCCTGATCACTGCCTGTGTCAGACTGACACAGATTATAATGTATTAGCATATATTTAGTGTTAATATTTTACAAAAATGTAAGACAGTTCGCCCTTCATGGGTTTTAAAAAAAAAAAAAAAAAACAGAAGTGTAAAAAAATGAATAAAAAAAAATGAATTTAATAAAAAATTGTGCATATATTACACACAAAAAAAACCCTACACATTAGGTATCCACACGACTAATAACCTGTAGCATTAATATACAATTAATAATCTAAAATTATTAAGTGTGAAATGTGAATGGTGTAAAAAAAAATGTAAAAAACAAATTACAAAACAAAAATTCTGCAATTTAGAAGTGAACTTAAACTATTCCCCCATAAAGGACAACTTGTCTCAAATAAAACGAGGCCTCATACAACGGCATCGTTGGAAAAAAAAAATTACAACTGTTGAAACGCAAGGAGGCAAAAAGTAAAAAAAAGTTCTGGTCATCAACTACTTTTCAGGTGTTCGACTTAAGGGGTTAAACTTACTGTAGCCTGCAAGTTTGATAGCCACTTGTAATGTAGATTCTAACAATAAAAGGGGGGGAAAAAAAACCAAAACATCTGTACAGCAGCAGCCTGTTAACCCCTTAAAGGGGTTGTCTCGCTACAATGATTGGGTTTTAATTAAAAGATCTTTAAAAAACAAGCCGCTGTGCAATATGTTCATTACAAATGTCCTACTGATTTTGAGTTATCCCTGTTAGTAGTAGTGCATCATCTCCTGAAATCCCTATAGCAGCTGACCTGTTGATCTTTATCTCACTGGCTGTCAGTGCTGATGACGCATCGGTTTCTGAATACAGGTCAGAGCACAGAGCCCCTCTGCACAGTATGCTTCTGTAGTGGAGGGAGGGCTCTGGCTTCTGTGTCTGTGTGGATTAACCCTGTGTGTGCCTGCTCCCTCCTGCTCTCTACACAGATTGAGGAGAGCAGGGGTGAGGCTGATCTGTGGTCAGTAGATGTGACAGCAGTGAAGTGTGTTACTATAATCATGATGTGTCTGTGGAGCTTTGACTATACTAATAGAACAGATCAGGGGGGCATGTGAACGGTTCATATCCCTCCCTGCTCTGCTGTATTAGTGACACATTGTGATTATAGTAACTCACTTCACAGCTGTCCTGTGTCTGTTCGGACAGGTTTTGTTTGTTGTTGCTTGAGATGTGGAGATTTGTATGCTAAGCAGGGGGTATAGGAACCCTTGCATCCCCCCTGCTCTGCTATTAGCATACACAGCTTCACAGACCTTTCCTCACTCATAGATCAGCCCTCTCCTGTGGACTCTGTGGAGAGGAGCAGCAAGAGATCAGCCACAGCACAGTGCAGCTGATCCAGCAGTGAGCTGCAGACCTAGGCAGGCACACACAGGGTTAACTCTGGCAGCAAACCCCCTCGCCACCCCCCTGCTGTATAGAAGGAGAGATGTCTGTGTGCTGAGGAGAAGGGGGAAAGGTGGAGGAGAAGAGGCAGACAAGAAGCACGCCCCTGAATTAAAAAATCCTTTGCTGGCAGACACATTGAAGTAGGCTGAAAGCCTGTAGTGAGACAACTCCTTTAATAACCGCCCACTGTCTTTTGACACAAGGGATTTCAGGTTGTTGATCGGGGTTTGCGCTACCCAGCACCGAGAACGAGGCTGTACTACACAGCCCTGTTCCCAGCACAGCTCCTGCAAGTGCCGGCGAAACCTCTGCTCCAGGCACTTAACCCTTTGATTTCCACGGTTCGTGACCACAGCGTAATCAAAGGGCTTTTTCTTGCTCTGTTGGGTGATCGGGACACCCCGCGACCCAACAGAGCCTGGATAATAGCTGCACAGTCAGTCCTGGGGACCTAGAGTAGCCCCAAAGCTGTCTAAAAAGCCAGCAATAAGGGCAGAGTCTGTGCTGCCCTGATCACTGCCTGTGTCAAACTGACACAGATTGTAATGTATTAGCATATATGAATATGCTAATACATTACTAAGTGTAAAAAATATATAAAACAATTATCCCTTCATGGGATTTAAAAAAGTAAAAAACAAACGTAAAAATATATAAGTAAATATTTAATAAATAATTGTGCATACATTAAACACACCAAAAACCCTACACATATTAGGTATCCATCCATACAAACATAATAACCTGTAGAATTAATCTAACAAGTTGTTGAGTGTGAAATGTGGTGTAAAAAAACAAAAACAAAATAAATGTAAAAGAATTTTAAAAAAATCTGCAATTATTTGAGAACTTATACTATTCCTCCATAAAGTACAACTTGTCCCGAATAAAACGAGGCCTCATACAACTGCATCGTTGAAAAAAAGAAAAAAAAAAGTTATGACTGTTGAAATGCAACAAGGCAAAAACTAAAAAAAAATGTTCTGGTAATTAACTACTTTTCAGGTGTTCGGCTTAAAGGGCTATAAATGAAATAATGTAGCAGGAGTTACCTTTAATCCCATTTTGAACTTCCTTTTCTATAAAAAATCCTTACCGCCTTGCTCCATGCTACTACCGTTTCGACACTGCACACAATCGTACCAATCACTGCTTCCCTGTACTTGACACAGGAAATAGCTGGCTGAGCAGGCACTTCGTGTGTGTAGGGACCAGGTACAAGGAAGTAGAGATCAGCAGGTAGTGTCGAAACAGCTGGAAATATGCAAATTAGTTTAAAAAAATAAAAAAATCTGCCACTGAATGAAATGTTGGACAATCTCTTAAGAAGTGTTTTGGCCACAACGGACATTTGTCAGCAATACCTTGGATTTCCTATGAATACTTAACTATGAGAAAAGCCCTTTAGCTCAGGAAAATGCAGCTTGTACTATATTGTCCTCATTGTTACTATCACCCTCTTCATGCCCTTGTGGTCATAACAGGAAGGGCGAAGAGTTCCCTTCCTGGTGATTTATTCTAATTCTGAGGGTTATCCTTTCTGGGAAGTATCTTCTGAGGTAACAAGAGGAAGTGGAGACTTCATCTTAAACATACACATTTCACATCCTCGTACACAAGTTCTAGTTCATGCTCGCATTTTCCTTTTACTTCCTTTTTTTCTTACTGCTCCGCTGTAACAACTTACAGGGTCACATGCACAGAGTGACATTTCCAGAAGACAAATTTGGAAACGGAAAACTTGCCAAAAAGTGTTCTACTCACAAGCTGTAGACATCTTTGTAGCGGACAAAATACCTACAGTTGAAGTGAAATGATTACACACACTTGGGCTATGTTCACACGGCTTAAACTGGGACGTATCTCACCCCGTATGTAGCGCAGTACAGCCCAGTACGTCCCAGTCATTACGGTAATCCACAGTTCTCATCGAGAACTATGGCTTACGTCTCTTCTCCCCACTTGCACAATACGGCGCGCGGGGAGAGAAGTGACATGTCAATTACTAGTGGCGAATACGTGCCACTAGCAATAAATGTCTACGGGGACGGCGGGCTGCCGGCCCCCCACGGGAGCTCGGCGCAAGCTCCCGAACTCCGGCGTAATTGCAGGGCGTAATGTGAACATAGCCTAAGGGCATGGTCACATGGCGTATTGCGGTACGTACTGCTACATGCCGAAATACGCCAGGTGTTTTAGAAGTACACGCTGGCCAGCCGGCTCCTATTGACTTTCACTTTCCGCGCTGGGAAGAAGTGACATTAAAGGGGATTTATCGTTTGAGCTGCTCGTGCTGTTCTGCTAATTTTCTCAGATTGAGTTTGAAATCCAGGGGTGTGTTCTTCCTCTCAGCAGGCGTGTCTCCCGTCCCAGGAGGTGTGTCTCCCCTCACTGAAGAACTGTGACATCATCATTTTGTTTGAAGCAGGGGATGCAGAGGGTTGTCTGGATATAACAGCTCTGTAGCCTCCTGCATGCTTATGTCTGCAGCCTTGAGGCACCAAAAGCTGCAGCAAGCACCTATTATACCTATTATATCTCTTAGTTTACACACTGAAAGCCAGCAGCTTTAACTTCTGCTCTAGTGGTATTCAACCAAATTGTACTAACAGGCAGAGACCTTTACTCAACTACAAGGACAAATGTCAGCTTCAAGTAAAGATCTCTGCTTGCTGTCACTGATACGAGTGAAAACAGTGGGGGGAAAAGCAAATCAGCTTTGAGAGAGGAACCTGCGTAACCTGTAACTGACTTGGCTGATGGTGTAGCGGTAGAGTGTTGCTTTTACAACGAAGGGGTTTGGAGTTCTAGTCCCCTCACAGGGTATTCCCCCCCCTAAATTCTACACATATGTAGAGAGACCTATAATATATATGTCAATCTCTATAATGATATATATACACATACATAGCTCCCCTATATCATATCTCATCCCTGAGAGTATATGCATTGTATCACATATGTTGGAAGTGCTTGGTGTGACTGAGGATGGGACACTATATAGGGGAGCTTTGTGTGTGTGTGTGTGTGTATATATATAAAATTATAGATGTCTACACATATATTTTCATTTTAATTTACATATGTGTACAATTTATAAAACAAAAAAAAACCAAAAACGATGGGGACTTGAACTCCCAACCTCTGTCTTTCTAAGCTGATCACCTATGCACTGTACTATACAAGCAGCTCATACTGACACAGTGTTGAATCCTTATGTTATACAATACAGATGACGTCATAAGGAGGCGGGGCTTGCATTCGATCTGAGGAACAGAACGCCTTCTTTTCAAAGTTCAAACTGAACCTGTGAGGAGGTGAATCAACCTCTTGGCAAAAGCCCTTTAAACAGGCAGTAATTGCCCAGATCATCACCATAGAGCTGAGATAGAGCCAGCAGACTCTGGTTTCACTATCGATTTTAACAGCTCAGAGGGGAGTACACACAGTGTGCAGGCAGCCCATCACAGCACAGGGGCGTGGCCATGACATTTCCTGTCTAGGGGCATATCCTAACAGGCTGAATGAAATGTCAGCCAGCCAATCACAGTGCAGGGGGCGTGTCTAGGGCACAGGAATCGACCCGGGGGCGTTCTGACCCAGCAACAGCAGAAATAAGACAGATTTACAGCGAAGCTGATATCTGCTAAACCAAGTGACAGAGGTAATGCAACCCAATTACAAAAGTGCTTATTGTTACTGTCCCCATAATCTGAGACATGATCTTTGTAACGATAAAACCCCTTTAATTTTTTTCCCCAGCACATATTGTACGCTGGGGAAAGAGTCAGGTAATCCTAGCTCTCAACGAGAGCTATGAATTACCGTATCTACAGAGCGTAATTCGTACGTATTGAAGCGCCATTAAGCCCCGCAAATACACTGTGTGAACATACATAAGTAATCTGAATGTTACTTCTGGTCTGTGTTGATTGGGGATACTTACTCCCTGCTGGGCTATTTATGCAAAAGTGTGTAATGTATCTGGCAAGATGAAGTTCCATAAAAAACCTTTACTGCGATAGCCATAAAACGGTAACACCCCAGACAAATATAAAAGCTTCTTTTTGGGACCCTTTAGAAAAAGCTACTAACGTCTGCAAGCACAAGGATGCCCTATAGGCAAAAGTTGCATTTTGAGCCCTTGAACTGCCTACTTTTAGCTTTTTTTTTTTTTTTTTTTTTTAAAGGAGTTTTGCCACGATGTAATGTTGACGTGGGATCTTCCAAAATAGGTATTTAATCACTTTTCTAAATATATGTGATTACAAAAGGTGAAGCCTGTGAGAGCTACAGCTTTCTTTCCATGCCCTTAGTTACCTGACAGTTTACATTAGCCACAACCAGGAGCTGATCTGGCCGGGCTTGCGCTGTCTGCGCTTATCTGATGACAGGCAACATGAAGGAGCTAGCAAGGGACTGTAGAGAAATATCCTGTCTTTTGTATAGAGAATCCACTGGTTCTAATGTAATTATTTGTGTAAACATTGTAGGCGCTCGCTGGCACTGCTTGTCTCTGCTCAGACCCCCTCCCTCTCCCCTGTGACTCAGCATGCGGAGTTAATTTTGTCTCCAGATCAGATAACAGGTAAGGAACTGACTTCTTGGCAAAACCTCTATGTTATGGATGTCCTTTAGGCTATGCCTACATGGCAAAAGACAAATACCGATATGAAAACCAAATCCTAAAAACGTTCATAAAACTGAGTGTTTCGTCCACTGCCAGTCAAAAGCTGCTGGAAAAACTGCAATTTTTTGGTGTTTTTCTTTTTTTTTTGCAGAAATGTAAAGCATTACCATTGCTATGGCTTTCTGCAAAAAAAGCACCAAAAAACAACCAGCACTTGACATCGGCTCCAATAGTAAATTTTCTGCCCCGCTCAGTTTTATGCAATAGATTTAAAAAAAACAAGCAGAAAAAAAAATGTTCTGTGGAGACAACAGGACGTTTTTACTATGTTGATGGGACATCTTTTCAGTCGTATTTTCAGCGTTTTCGTAGGAGGAAACTCCTTTGCAGAGAAGCTTTTTGGATTTTCCGCCTCTGGACAAGAATTCCGTCTGGTTTAAATACTAAGTTTGATATTTTGTATCACTATAAAATTTATTTTTTTATTCCTTATGTTTCATGTTCTCATTTTTGTGCACGTTAAATATGTGCTTGGTTTGCATATGTTTAATTTCGTTATCGGTGTTTTTGTTAATTAGAAATAGATATGTCCCTTTGTACATATGGAGTGTGTAGCTACTATTCCTTCACACTTGACTTAGGCCAATGCTGAAACGCGTCGTGTGTTTCTACCTGGTTGATGACTATGTAAGGAATTTGATTTTTTCCTTCCTCGATTTTTAACATGTACTAATAAAGACTTTTTATGCTATTTTTTCTACGATTGCAAGTTCTTCCCTAAAGGATGCTGGACCTTTAATGTTCTTTTTTTATCTCAGTCTTATGGAGTTGCCCTTCTCCTATCCGTGTCATCCTTGGGAGTGGTCTTAAACAAATCTTGGGGTGAGCTGGTTGCCTGGATGTTTCCTTGTGACATGTCAGATGACAGCGGTCTGGTTTTTAACTATGTTTAATTAAAGTTTGTACATTTTCATATATCACTTCGATGCTGCAACAAGCTATAAACTTCACATTTTGGGCAAATAATTGGCGAGTGATTACGTGAAAAATGTAACAATTTTTACTTCCATCTTACACACCTTGACGCTTAAAGGGGTTTTGCCACCATGTAATGTTGACGTGGGAACCTCCAAAATGGGTATTTAATCACTTTTCTAAATATATGCGATTACAAAAAGTGAAGACTCAGAGCTACAGCATTTCTGAATCCCCCTTAGGTACCTCAAATCTTTCCCTAGTCACGACCCAGGAGCTGACAGTCCGCGCTTGCGTGAAACACTTCTTATCTGATGACAGGCAAAATGAATGAGCTTTTAAGGCACCGGGTAGAAAGTGCAGTCTATGAGGCTGTGTCTTGAGAATCTACTGTTGTACTGTTATTTCACTTAAGTTTTGAGACACTCCCTTCTTCCTCACTCCTTGCTCACCCCCTCCCTCTCAGCCCTGCAGCTTTCATGACTCAGCGTGATTTCTTGACATACTCCCTGTGCTGATAAGAAGGTGAGTAACTTGCGCCTTGGCAAATCCCCTTTAAAGTAAAAAATCTTAAACCCCTTCCTGACAGCTGGTCATCAGACTATGGCTCTGAGTTTTTCTTCCTCTCCGCCTTCCAAAAGCCACAACTTGTTAATTTTTCCATCTACACAGACATAAGGACTTGTTTTTTGCAGGATAAGAAGTATGTTTTAATGGGGTCATATTATATACTAGAAATCCCCCCCCCCCCAAAAAAAAAAAAAGTGGGATGAGAGGTTTAGAAAAAAAAAAAAAAAAAAAAAAAAAAAGGCATTTACAGTTAAGTATAAGTGATCAGCACCGTTCCACATTCATATAGATGCTGCTGGGTTAAAGGGGTTGTCTCGCTACAATGATTGGGTTTTAATTAAAAGATCTTTAAAAAACAAGCAGCTTTGCAATATATGTTCATTACAAATGTCCTACTGATTTTGAGCTAGCCCTGTTAGTATTACTACATCAGCTTCTCAAGTTTCTATAGTAGCCGACCTGTTGATCCTTATCTTACTGGCTGTCAGGTCTGAATGACTCATCACCTTTGAAGACAGGTCGGAGCAGAGAGCCCCTCCCACACAGAATGCTTCTGTAGTGGAAGGAGGGGGAGGAGGACTCTGGCATCTGTGTCCGTGCTGCCTTGATTAACCCTGTGTGTGCCTGCTTCCTCCTGCTCTCTACACAGATAGATGTGACAGCAGTGACCCTGTCTGTTACTATAATCATGATTGTCTTTGGAACTGTGACTATACTAATACTATACAGATCAGGCATGTGAATACTTTATGCTCTCCTGTATTAGTGAGACATCCTGAGTATAGTAACACTTCCCTTGTTGTTGCTGGAGATGTGGAGACTTGTAAGCTAAGCAGGGGATATAGGAACACATGCATCCTCTCTGCTCTGTATTAGCACACCACTTCACATTCTCTCTACACTCATAGATCAGCCCTCTCCTGTAACAGACCTAGGCAGGCACACACAGGGTGAACTCTGGCAGCAAACCCCCTCCCCCCCACCTGTATAGAAGTTGCTGCCTGTGTGCTGATGGGAGGGGGGGGAAGAGGGAGCAGAAGAGACAGACCAAGAAGCACGCCCCTCAGTTCAACTACCAGGCTCACTGACAGGCTGAAAGCTCGTAATGAGTCAACTCCTTTAAACAGCATTAACACCTTAGCGCTGAGGCCAATTTTTATTTTTGCACATTAGTTTTTTCCTCCTCGCCTTCCCGGAGCCATAACTTTATTTTTCAACCTACATAGACATATGAGGGCTTTTATTTGTGGGACAAGATGTACTTTCTAATGGTGTTATTCATATTACCATAAACTATACTGGGAAGCTGCAAATAAATTCCAAGTGGGGCAATATTTTAAAAAAATGTAGTTGTGCCATGTTTGCGGGTGTTTAGCTTTTACGCCGTTAGAAAAAATGTGTTATCTGTATTCTACAGGTTGATGTGCAGCTGCCAATATCAAACATGTACGGTTTTCTTAAATCCCAAACATTTTCTATTTTTGAAATTTGCGCCATGCCGCCATTTTCTGCGACCAATAACTGCGCCCAGTAACAATAACTTTTTGGTACCAAGACTTACGGGCTTGAGTTTTCTTGCGGGCTGAAGTGTACTTTTTATTGCTATCAGTCTGGAATAAGTGGGACTTTTTTGATTAAATTTAATCCAATTTTTAGAGGTCGTGAAATGACCCAAAAAAACGTAATTGAGGTTCGGAATTTTTTTTCCTCTGCAGTGTTCAGCGTACGGGATGAATGATATTTTAATAGATCAGACTTTTTCAAACATGGCGATACCAAATATGTAACTTTTTTATTATTTTATTTTTAAAATAACAAAGGGGACTTTGAACTTTTAATTTTTTTAATTATTATTATTTTTTTTTTTTTTAACTTTGACGCCGAGCGCCGTAGAACCCCTCTTTCTGCAGCGACGTCTTTTGGCACAGTTGCAGATTAAAGAAATGCACCACCCACTGGGAGACGCTGGGCGGTTGTTAAGGGGTTAAGATAGTTTTGGATGCAACCTATTTTTGTTTGTCTCACCTCAGACCCCCATTGCATCCCCTCCCCCCAAAAAATGCAAACGTGTGCATGTGTGTTTGCGTTTATTTGATGCACTTTTCACCTCTGTCCACACGGCTCATTTGGACACTGATTTGTCAGCGATTAAATCTGCTCCAAATACTATGAGGTGAAAACACCTCATATGCAACAGTTTTCAGACGAGGATTGGATGGGGGGGGAGGGGGGTTTCTATATGGTTTTTAGTGTTTTCTTTCAGAAACGCCCAAATAAGTGTCCATAAGAATCAGTGGATTCCCATGAACATTTTACACGTGTAAAACGCCTCAAGAATTGACGGCACTTCTTTTTCAGCTCCAGACGCAGCGCGGAAACTGCTCCGGAAAACATTGCGTGAACTACACTGTGGTTTTTTGGGGGGTGGGATTCTGAAAACAGCATCAAAATCACCGTAAAAACCCCCTTCTTTTTTAGGGCTCCCAAAAGAAACCCCCAAAAATTTGGGTGAATTCAAGGGTTTTTGGGTGGATTTTTGACCATATCCCTTTTTTTTACTATTCAAAATTAGGATTTCTTTAAAAAATTAAAAGATACAGGAAATTTAAGTGTTCCAAACCCAAAATCGGACTGACGAAACCCTTTTTTGACAAACATTTGTTCCGGTTTCCAGGCAGGGAAATTTATGTCAGTCATAAAAGTTTCAGTCATCAGGGTTTTTTCCCCCAAACATTTTAAAAAAGACTAAACCTTTCTGGACAAATAATTTTTGGGGTCCAAGGTTTTATAAAAGGGGGGACAGAAGCCTTGTGCACCCCTTAAACCTAGTTGCAATTTAAGGAGCAAGATCTTTTGGGGGAGGCCCCGGCCCTTATGCCCAAAATAAAAATGGACCCGGAAGGAAACCAAGGGGTCACAAGCCAGTGTGCCCATAAACAGTGGCCCCTACAGTGTAGATCCCCTTGTAGCAGGGGCCAAATTTAACCAGGTTGCCCACCCTCGTTACCATAGGTGCCCCATTGCCAGGGGGGGCCCCCACTGACCCGGGAGGTGCATTGTTAAAGGGCCGGACCCCCATGTTGCCGGTTTCCCCCACTTACCATTCCTCTGTTGGTTGGCCCCATCTTTAGCCAGGTGTGCCCCCTGGTTAACCCGGTGGGCCTTTTAGCCAGGTGTGCCCATTTGTTTGCCAGGGTGCCCATTTTGCCGTAGTCCCCCCCGGCCGGTTCCCCCATCTTTACTTTTTCCCCCTCTTTAGCATATGCCCACGACCCTAGGCCATCGGGACCGGAGTTTCCCCCCTCTTTAACCCCAATGCCCCCATCTTCCTTCCCCCATTTTTACCAGGAGTGCACCCCCATCTGTTACCAGGGCCCCTCAATGGATTTCCCTCAGCCAGGGCCCCATTTTGTTCCATGGTGGTGCCCCCTCAAGCCGGGGGGCCCCATTTTGAGGTTAAAGGCCCCTTTGTTAGCCGGGGAGATTTTGAGGTGGCCCCTTGTGGAGGGTGCCCCTCTGTAAGGGGTGGCGTTATCCAGTAATGCCCCATCGTTGGGCCTTGTGCCCCCCGTTGGTGTGCTTGGCCAGGTTGACCCTACCCTTGTTTTCCAATTTTTCCCCATTTTCCATTTCCCTGTTACTAATCCCCCAAAGTAAAAAAAATATATATCACCTAATCACACATTCTTCCCACTTTAAAATAACACCCTCATTCCCCCCCCTAATTATGTACACACCGGGGCCTAATAGGGAAAAAGGTGATTCCCCCCTAATAACCCCTATTTCACACACCATAAGTTCCCGCAAATAACAATTTTTTTTTTTAAATTTAAAACCTCACCAAAAAAAAATTTTTGGGAAAATTTCGGGAAACCCCCCAAGGGGGTTTTTTTTGATTTAAGGCCATACATGTAGGTCTTAACCGTCATCACTTTCCTGATGCCTTAAATTACCTTCTCATGGGGAAACCATGGGAACTTGCAATGTTTGGGGAAAACCCCCAAGGAACCGTGATGCATCCTAAAACCGGGAATTTAAAGGGGAAATTTGCGCGTCACGGGCACGGTGTAGCAGTGTTTTGCTGGTAACCCGCGTCGCCCCGCCTTTCCCCCTTTTTTTGGGGGGGGTTAACCCCAAACGACCTCTCAGCTAAATGGGGGAAACGGCAGGTAACCCCCCTCCTTTTCCCTGACCCTCCCTGCCGCGGTGCAGCACCATGCTGAGACCGCCCGGATTGCTCATGCTCCCCCCTCCAAAAAATGGGGGCCCCCCCACAGACTGGGGTATGGGGGGTTACACCGGCCGGTGTGGAGCCCCGGGTGGTCCGTGTGCAAAAGACGGGTTTTGGCCGGGCCCATCATGTAAAGTCTGGAAGAATTTGAAGGATGGGGCTTCCTCCTAACCTTGGAAAATTAACTAAAAAGGTTTAAGTTTAAAAATTTTTACAAAAATTTAAAAACAACCCAAATTTATATACAATCATAATACCATATATACCACCCAAATTTTTTCTTACAAACGAATTCCCCAAATATAAAAATAATAAATTACTTTTACTTATGATAAGGGGGTTTAAAATTCCCTGTCTATTAACCCCATATAATATTTTACATTATATATTAAACCCAAAAGGTTAACAGTCCTTACAAAAAAAAAAAAAATAATATATAAATAATAAAATTTAATATTGCATTTGTTTAAATTTAAAGAATAAAATTGGTTTTTTCATTTTTTAGTAAAGTTTGGACATGTACTTATCAGAAAAACC
Source organism: Phyllomedusa bahiana (assembly GCA_025379985.1). Lineage (NCBI taxonomy): Eukaryota > Metazoa > Chordata > Amphibia > Anura > Hylidae > Phyllomedusa > Phyllomedusa bahiana. The sequence continues at coordinate 152,341 of JAODAL010000653.1, forward strand.
TTCAAAAACCCTTTTTTAACTACTGTTTCCCTGAAAAATTTATTCAAATTTTTAAGGGGTTCACCGAAAAACACATAAAAATGTGTAATCCCAAAAACACCCCTTTTTTTTTTTTTGCTTTGTAAAAAAAAATATAAAAGGGGTTTTTGAAACGGTACGACCAAAAGTAAAGTTCTTTAAAGGATCCGAAAGACGCATCACAAAGCCACATGTAAAACACACATCGGCGACCACTCAATGAACACCAATATGTGTTTTACATTGAAAGCAATGTAAAACACACTGCACATTGTTAGATGCAGGTTTGGGTCCGTTTAGGGTCTGAAACACTGATCCGAACACGCATCTATTAACGGATCCAAAAACAGATCCAACACACTGTGTGAACAAACTCTAGGTTAGCAATTGATTTTTGTCGAAACAATCCTTGTTTATTTGATAAAAATATCAAAATATTGTGAACATTTGGAAAAATTTGCCATTTTAAAAATTTCTGTGGATAAGACAGATAGTCATACCCAACAAATTAGTAAATAGCGAACATCTACCATAAGTTTACCTTATGATGGTCTCATTTTTTTTAAACAATCTCAATTTTTTTAGGACATTAGGGAGCTCTTACATTTTTTAGTACATTTTAACATTTTTAAGAAGATTTGTAACACTGATTTATTTTTAAGGACCAGTCCAGGTCCCTCCTTATGTTACATACCCCCATAAATGACTCCATCTAGGAAACTGCCCCCCCCCACAGGGTATTCAAAACAGTTCTTATAAAGTTTGTTAACCCTTTAGATGTTTCACAGAAATTAAATCCAAGAGGTGTAATCTCAAAATTTAACTTTTTCTTGCAGATTTCAATTTTTATCCACTATTCACAGGAACACGGTAGATGTTACCAGGGAAATACAACTCAATATTGATTCCCCAGTTTCTGCTGTTTTTAGAGATATCTCATATGTGGCCCTAGTGCACAATTTGATTCAACCACAAGCCTCAGTATGAGGAGCACCTCCTGGACTTTGGGGTCTCATTTTCATTAGGATATTTTTTAGGCACCATTACAGGTTGGAAGACACCCTAAGGTGCTAAAACTTAATAAATTCCCCTAAAACACCTAATTTGCAAAACTACACCCATTAAGGAATATAGCCAGGCAACTTTTTTTTTTAACATCAGGCAGTGAAAAATAATTTTTTTTATTTTTTTTTTCCCCCCAATAATCTGCAGTTTCAGCGTAAAATGTTTAATTTAATCCTGGAAAAAATCACTCTAAAATTGATTACACTATTCCTTCCAAGTTAATGCAATACCAAAGGAACGCCGCAATTTTGTTGCTGGGGATCTAACTCTTTAACTGTTGTGATTGCTGTTCGCAGCAGCTAAGGGCTTAAACCACCGGGAACAGAGTTATCTCTGCTCCCAATGGCAAGTGCAAGAGTCTGGCTGTCAATCACTGCTGGGCTATCGCAGGAATCGTGTGGTCACAGCTCTTGTGCCTGCACGATATCCATAACGTTCCAGGACGGCATAACAACATGTTTATGTGAAGGGGGGAGGGCTTTTCTCCGCAAAGCGCGGAAAAAAGCCGCCCCCAACCCCCTCTCCCCCCCGCAGCCGTGTGCACAGCCCGAAAACAGTGCAAATACTGGTCGGACAAACCGACCGGTGTTGTTACTGTGACGTGTAAAAGTACCATTATTGTGTATCTTCTAACTGTTTGTGGCTGTTTTAAAACGGGCGTGCGGAGTCAGATAGTAATTGCTGGTTGGGCAGGGCAGATACCTGGGCGATTGTCCGAATCTAGGAACGGCCCTGTATCAGACCATTCAGAACCGTTTACATCAGCGTAGTCTGCGTGCTAGACAATCGTCGGGTATCTGGTACCTGATCTGGCTGATGCATAGCGCTCTCCTTGTCATCTCCAGCACCATTGGCGGCCATCATTTCTGCTCAGAGAAAATCAACTTTCATCTCTGAACAGCACTGAGGAACATTGGTCCCTTGTCCAGCGTAGATGCTCCCTGTCCCATACAAGATGATGCCGGTGCTTGGTGGTGTAGTCAGGTATCCTTGCCAGTTGTCTAGCATGCAGACCATGCTGATGTAAATGGTTACAAATGGTCTAAAGTGACACTTGTTTGCCTCTCACATCCCTTAAACATGCCTGGAGTTGTGTAGCATTCATCATCCTGTTCTGCGGGGTGTTATTTACAATGGAGCAGTCATTAGTATGTGATGTAGCCAAATGATGTCTACTTCTTTGCCTTTTTGACACTCTTCCAGTTTCTCTGGATCTCCGATACAACCTGCTGATGACACTGTAATCTCAGCGGCCACTTCCGTCTGAGAGCATCCTGCTTGAAGCCTCGCAATGGTGAGATACTGCTGATCAATTATAAGGTGTTGTCTTGGTCTCATGATGTCAAAATGTGAACAACATGGTGAAGTTAAAAATAACAGAACAAATAATAAATGGGAGATCTTTAAAAACATCTTAGGTGCCCAATGTGAGAGGTACATGGCTTATGGTAATACAATAATTGGAAACAGGAAAATCCCAATGTGGATCAACAGAGATGTAAAGGAGGCAATAAATAACAAAAAGAAAGTGTTTCATCTACTAAAACAGGAGGGCAGTGAAGAGGCGCTAAAAACTATAAGGAAAAAATAAAATATGTAAAATAATGATAAATGTAGCAAAGCTGGAGACAGAAAGACATATTGCCATAGCAAGTAAAACTAACCTCGAAATATTTCTAACTATATAAATAGTAAAAAGATTAAAACAGAAAATGTTTGCCCTCTGAAATGTAGCGACAGAATTATTGTGGAGGGCGATGAGAAGAAAGCAAATCTACTAAACAATTTTTTTTCTCCACTGTATTTACCGAGGAGGAGGATGACCTTTCTGTTGATGAGCAGAGGGATGAGGTAAACTCAACCTTTAATGTTTCTTGTTTAACCCAGGAAGAAGTGCAACTCTGTCTTAAGATTAAAATAGACAAATCCCCAGGTCCAGATGGCATACCCACGTGTCCTAAGGGAGTTAAGTGATGTCATTGATAGGCTCCATATTCTTAATATTTATGGACTGTCTAATAACTGGGTATGTCCCAAAGGATTGGCGCATAGCAAAGTGGCTGCCAATATTCAAAAAGGGTAAAAAATGATCCGGAAACTATAGGCCGGTAAGTTTAACCTCTGTTGTGGGTAAAATGTTGAAGGTTTTCTAAGAGATGCTATCCTGGAGTATCTCACTGAAAATAAATGTATAACGCCATTCCAGCATGGGTTTATGAAGGATCGGTCCTGTCAGACTAATCTCATCAGCTTCTATGAGGAAGTCAGTTCCAGACTGGATCGGGGTGAGGCACTGGATGTCATATATCTAGATTTTTCTAAAGCTTTTGATACGGTGCCACATAAAAGTTGGTAAATAAAATGAGAATGCTTGGACTGGGGAAAATGTGTGCAAGTGGGTAAGCAACTGGCTCAGAGATAGAAAACAAAGGGTGGTGATTAATGATATATACCTAGACTGGATCCCTGATACTAGTGGGGTACCACAGGGCTCAGTATTGGGCCCCATCCTCTTTAACATTTTCATAAATGATCTTACACAGGGATTGCACAGTAGAATATCGATCTTTGCAGATGATACTAAGCTCTGTAAAGGAATCCAACACAATAGAGGATAATGTGTTATTACAAGGATCGGATAATTGAGGCCTGGGCAGAAATGGCAGATGAGGTTTAACACTGATAAATGCAAGGTTATGCACATGGGAGTATAAAACTCGAAAACTGGGTAAAAGTGACCTGGAGAAGGACTTGGGAATCCTGGTGGACCATAAACTTAATTGTAGCAGCCAGTGTCAGGCAGCAGCTGCAAAGGCTAATAGGATTATGGGGTGTATTAAAAGGGGCATAGATGCACATGATGAGAACATTATTCTCCTATTATACAAGTCACTGGTTAGCAGGGCAGGGACGATGGATAGGCAGAGCTGGGCGATTGCCTAGGGCGCCACCTCTGCCTGTCAGAAGGGGGGCGCAGTTAGCTTGCATGCTGCGTCTGTGTAAGTAAACTAAAACCACTGACTGATTTATTGATGAATGTGACGCTGCGCCTGCCCGCAGCGCTCCTGTCACTAAGCAGCAGCCACTGACCATTGCACTCAGTCTGTGTCTGCTGCTGCCGCCGCCCTTGTTGCCCCTCCAGCCCCTTTCTTCACTGCGCGCGGCGCTGTCTTCTGGGAACACCTGACTACAGGAAGAAGTTCTGCGCTACACAAACCTCGGAGGACTCCTGCCTGCCCGTCGCCTACCTGCTTTTCATGTGCAGCAGTGATGGATCGGTGGTGGCGCGCATGAACAGGGAGAGTCGACAACAGTCAGTGACCGGCTGACCACCCGACCTGCAGCATCAGTAGTGTGTGACATTAAAGGGCGCTGCATACCTGCTGCATCCTGCCCATCCATCACCTCTTGATGAATGCAGGTGCCAGATGGGTTGGTGATGGGGGTGCCAGGAGGCAGTCTGGACATCATGTCTGCTTCTGACGGGGTTGCAGACTAAGGTAAGTCTGTCTCAGTAAGAGACAGGCTAACAAATGAAATGATTGTTAGACAGTCCTACCTGCCTACTACAAAGTGGAGGGGGAGAGTGGCAGACTGCCTGCCATTATGCAGGCCCCTCAACCAACAGGCTGTGACTGTATGGGTATGCTCACACGGCTTAATTGCGAAGCGTACAGTACGCCCCGCAATTACGCCAGGTGTTCGGGAGCTTGCGCCGATCTGTGCATACTCCTATGGCGTGGGGGGGGCTGGTAGCCCGCCGGCGCGTAAGCGCCGTGAATAAATGACATGTCAATTATCTCCCACTCGTATTGTACGAGCAGGGAGAGGAGGCGTAATCCATAGTTCTCTGCGAGAACTATAGATTACCGTAATGATTGGAGCGCATTTCGCTGGTATTAGAGCGCAGTAAGCTCTCAATTTCGTGGCGAAATGCGCCCCAAAATAAGCGGTGTGAACATACCCTATGGGTATGCTCACACGACGTATAGCGGCGCATATATGTGCTCTCAGCTATATACCTGCTGTTGAAAGTACACGCAGGCTAGCGGCGTGTACTTTTAAAAAAATCTTGAAAATTAGTTAATTTAGTACTTTTTTAATAATATTTCTTTACAAAATGTGTTAAAGTCTCTTTTATTAAGGCAATTTTGAAGCGCAAGCGCATGGGGGGGGGGGGCCACCATCTTCCTTTTTTGTCATTGTCCATTTGGAAGACCCAATTCTGTCCAAGCTTTAACTTCCTGGCTGATGTCTTGAGATGTTGCTTCAGTATTGCCACATAATCTTCTGTCCTCATCATGCCATCTATTGTGTGACGTGCACCAGTCCTCCCTGCAGCAGAACAACCCCACAATATGATCTGGCCACCCTCGTATTTCACAGTTGGGATGGGCTTCCAAGCTTCTCCCTTTGTCATCCAAATGTAACAATGGTCATTATGGCCAAACAGTTCAGTTTTAGTTTCGTCAGACCACAGGACATGTCTCCAGAAATGTAGGTCTTTCTTCCTGTTTGCATTTGCAAACATTAATCTGGCTTTTATATGTTTCTTTTGGTGTATTGGCTTCTTCCCGGCAGATTGGTCTTTCAGCCCATGTTGATACAGTACTCGTTTCACTGTGGATAATGACACAATTTTATCAGCTTCCATCAGCATCTTCAGAAGGTCTTTTGCTTTTGTTCTTGGGTTGATATGCACATGTCAGAACAAAGAATGTTCATCCTTTTGAGACACAGAACTTGTCTCCTTCCTGAGCGGTATGATGACTGTGCATTCCCATCTTGTTTGTACTTGCATATAATTGTTTGTACAGATGAACGAGGCACCTTCAGGTATCTAGAAATTGCACCCAGGAATTGAACAGATTTGTGCAAGTTCACAATTCTCTTCCTGATATCTTGGCTCATTTCTTAAGACTTTCCCATGTTTCATACAGAAGCAGTGTGTTTCTAGTGTGCTTTAACCCGAAGCCAGTTTTGGCCTCTCTGACAGAGCCCCATTTTTTAAATCTAGCATCTGTCACTTTATGTGAGAATAACTTTTTGACACCTTAACCTATCCATGCGATTCAGAGATTGTTTTCTCGTGACACATTGTGCTTTAAGATAGTAAGAAATTTTGGTCCAAAAATTGCTTGTTTATTTGTGAAAAATATCAAAGTATCGTGAAAAATTGGAAAAATTTACCAATTTCAAACTTCAAAAATTTCTGCGTGTGAGACAGATAGTTATTCCACTCAAAATAGTTTATAACTAGCATATACCATATGTCTACTGTAGGTTGGCATCATTTTTTTAAATGTGTTTTTTTTTTTTTTTGACATTAGGGGGCTTAGAAATTTAGTAGTAATTTTCAAGAAAATTTGCAATATACATTTTTTGGGGGACCAGTCATTTTTAAAACCTTACTTGTTGACCTGTATTTTAGATCCCCCCCATAAAGAACTTCATTAAAAATTCACCCCTTTGGCCCTGTTCACAGGCTTTTTTTGCCCGGGTTTGGCCCCGGTACTGCGGCCAGTTTGCGCTGCAGTCGGAAAACCCGTGGGAAAGTCTTACTGTAATCCACTGCTTCATAGAGAACGGGGTTTCCCGTCGCTCCACCCCCGTCGGCGAATCCGCCGGGCGGGGGGGGAAGTGACATGACATTATCCGGCGCAATAGGGCCCCGGGGATATTGCAATTTAGGGGGCCGGGGAGAGGCGCCCCCGCCGCCCGCTCCAGCCCGCCCCCCCCCCCGCCTTATTCCGGGGGATTTGTGAGCCGGTTGCGTCAAAATCCGTCGGGAAAAAACCCCGTGGAAAACCCGGTTTAAAAGAATTCAAAAAGTGTTTTGGAAGTTTTTTAACCCATTAGGGGTTTTACGTTATTAAAGTGGGGGTGAAATTTAAAAAAATTTCCCTTTTTTTTTTAGTTTTCAATTTTTTTCCTTATTACAAGAATACAGTAAAAGTGCCCGGGAAATGCAAATTTAATATTTTTCCCCCGATTCTGCCGTTTTTAGAGATTCCCCATGTGGCCCTAGTACTTTTGATCAACCCCAAAACTCAGAAAAGTGGGCACCTATGGACTTGGGGTCTATTTTTATTACGATTTTATTTAGGGCCATTTAGGTTTGTGGACACCCTAAGGTGCTAAAAAATTAGTAAAACCCCTAAAAAAGATGCCATAGTGGAAATACCCCCCTTAAAAAATGTTTTCCAGGGGTATGAGTTATAACCCCCCCGGTGTTTCCCAAAATTTTTTTTACGTTAGGCTGTGAAATGAAAAAAATCATTTTTTTCCCAACAATCTGCGTTTTTAAGCTGAAAATGTTAAATTTTTACAAGGAATCCTGGTAAAAAAAAGACCCAAAATTTTGTTACGCTTTTTTTTTCCAAGTTCGGCAAAGCTACATGTGGGGGTAAACTGCTGTTTGGGCGCTTTTCCCGGGGGGGAAAGGGGGGATGTTTTTTGGGTTTTTGGGGCCCCAAGATTTTGGTGGCCCATGCGCTTTTGCAAACCCCCAAAATACCAGAACAGTGACCAGTCCCCCCATTTTGGATTAACAACCCCTCAGGGATTAAATTGGGGGTTTTTTTTTGCTTTTCGGTCCGGGTGTTCTATAGTTTTTTTTTGAGGGGGGGGGGAGGGGGCAGTTCCGCCATTGTTTTTTGGGCTTAAATTTTACAGCGTTCATCATGCAGTGTAAATGATGGGATAACTTTACTATGGGGGACGGTACAGTTGAAATGTTTAAAAATTTTTATATAGTTTTTATATGTTTTTTTATTTTTACACAATAGAAATGGTCATAAAAAATTCCCTTTTTTGTTGTCCTTTCTGACAGCCTAATTTTTAATTTTTCTGCTACGGACCTGATTATAGGCTTGTTTTTTTTCGGGTGAGTTGGGGTTTTTATTTGTACCTTATGGGGTGAAATGATCCTTTGATCACTTTTTTTAAGGGTTTTTTTGAGGGATTTTGAAAAAAAATACAGCATTTGGTAGTGTTTTTTATTTTTTAAGCGGCACTGTGCATTAAATGACATATTTTGTTTATTTAGGGTCATACGATTACAGCGATACCCAAAATTTTTTATTTTTTTATGGTTTACTGCTTTTACACAATAAAAAAAAAAACACTTTTTATTCAAAAAAGGAAAAAACGTTTTTGACCCCAGTCTGAAGCCCCTAACTTTTTTATTTTCCCCGGGACGGAGGTTAGGGCTTGTTTTTTGGGGTGGTTTAATTTTTATTGGTTAATTTTTGGGGGGACAAGACCCTTTTAAACAGTTTTTAAATCGTTTTTTGGAAGGAGGGGGAAGAAAAAACTGCGATCCATAGTGTTTTTTTTTTTTTAACAGCACTACCGTTCAGTATCCATGACAAGTTAGTTTTATCTCGGGGTCGATACGATTAGGGCGACCCCAAATTTTTGTTTTTTTTTTTATTTTGAAGCACTTAAAAAAAAAAAAAAAAGTGTTTTATTGTTAAAACAAATTTATAATGTTTGTCTTCTGAGAGCCAAAACTTTTTTTTTTTTTCGTATACAGAGCTGTGTAAGGAGGGGTTTTTTTTTGGGGTTTTAATGATGTTTTAATTGGAAAAAATTTGGGTTTTTTATAGAGTTTTTTGACGCTTTTTATTCCATTTTATGTATGCGTGATGAAAAAATCACAATTCTGGATTTTTTTTTTTTTTTTTTTTTAGACTTTCACCATAGGTTAATTTAAACGTGAAGATTTATAGGGTGGGTCGTTCGCACATTTTGGGGGCGTTGGCGTTTTGTAAAGGGGGAAAAGGCTGTAGTGTTTTTTTTTTTTATCTTTTTTTTGTGTTTTCTTTTCTTACTTTTAAAAATTTTTTTTACTTTTCCCAGTGGGGGATCTGTAAACAGCAATCGTCAATTGTGTTCCATAGGGGACCTGTACACAGTCGCCATGGTAATGCCAAACACCATACCCACAATGCATTGTGGGGTTGGGGGCGTCCCAGACTCCCGGATGATTAAAAGCACCCGGGGAAATCCCCGGCAAGCGGACCGTACGGCAAGGGCGCCGTTATGCGCCGTTTTGGGGGCAGGGGGAGTCACTCCTCTGCCCGGGTTTTATTATCGCGACCATGAAAAGGTTTCGAAAATAAAGCGTTAATAAACCGCAGTGGAGACCCCCCTTTGGGCCCGGGGGTGATCAGCATGAAGCCAGGGTAATTTTTCTGTGGTCCCATGTCCCGATTGTGCGGGGTCGCCCGCACGATCGCCCGGAGGTATGCTAGGTCCATTTGCGGGAAGTCACTCCCCCCTAGGGGATGCTACGTCCAAAGTCGGGAAGGGGTTAAAATACATCCACAGGGGTGTTTAACTCAAATTTTGCCAATAAACCTATAAGAAACTTCCCAAAAACATGACATCACATATGGTATGCCCAAAATTTTTTAAAGGCATAGTAAACCAGTGTATGAAACTTTTGACTTTTAGAAAAAAAAAAAAAAAACCCTTAAATTTCTTTCATTTCTCTGGGGTTTGGCAAATACAATAATTTTGTTAATCCTAATTGACCCCAAAAGGGTTTAAGTTTTTTCGTTTTTCATGTAAAATGTGAAAAAAACATGCATAGTGTCTTTTTATATAGGTTCGCTTTCAACTGTATATAGAATCCAAATTTTTACATCCACAGAAAAACGCAGCCTTCTGAGAAGGTTTTAGGGGGGTGCCAGCAAGGGGACCCCCCGGCAAAGAGCTCAAAAATGAATTTTTAAAGGGGGAGAAATTGCAGCACTCCAGGTAATCCGTTCCAATGAAAAATAAGTGACTTTATTCCCACATATTCCAAAAACGACGTTTCAGCTCTCTCTCAGAGCCATTTTCAGTGAGAGAGCCAAAACGTCGTTTTTGGAATATGTGGGAATAAAGTCACTCATTTTCCTTTGGAATTGATTACCTGGAGTGCTGCAATTTTTCCACTATCTATCTATCTATCTATCTATCTATCTATCTATCTATCTATCTAATCTACATACATACAGTGGGTTGCAAAATTATTCATACCCCTTGAACTGTTCCTCGTTTTTAAACACTACAGCTACAAACATAAATGTTGTTTTTTACTGGTGATTTGTGTGATAGAGCAACAAAAAGTACCAAGTATTTGTGAAGCATAACGAAAATGATACTTGCTTTTCCAAATTTTGCTAATTAAAAACTGAAAGTGTGGTGTGCATATGTATTCAGCCCCTGAGTATATACTTTGTAGGACCACCTTTAGCGGCAAGACAGCTGCATATTTGTTGCGTTATGTCTTTTCCAGTTTGCACACCTAGATGCGGAAATTAATTTTTGCCCATTTTTCTTTGCAGAGTAGCTCAAAGTGGTGAACGCTAATGAACTGCAATTTTCAAATCCTGCCACAGATTCTCAATGGAATTTAGGTCAGGACTTTGACTGGGCCATTTTAACACTTGAATACGCTTTGATTTAACCCTTCCATTGTAGCACTGGCTATATGTTTAGGTTTGTTGTCCGGCTGGAAGGTGAAATTACTCCATAGATTCATGTATTTTGCAGATTCTAAGAAGTTTTCTTCCAGGCTTGCTTTGTATTTTGCTCCATTAATCTTCCCATCAACAGCTTCCCAGTCCCTGCTAAAGCAAAGCATCTGCACAGCATGATGCTGCCCTCACCATGCTTTACAGTGGGGATGGTGTGTTCAGGGTGATGTGCAGTGTTGACTTGCCTCCACACACAGCATTTGGCATTTAGGTCTCATCTGACCAGAATCCTCTTCTCCACATTCTGGCTGTGTCCCCTACATAGTTGTTTACAAACTGCAATTGGGGCATCCTATGACTTTCTTTCAAAAAGGGCTTTCTTCTTGTCACTCTTCCATAAAGACCAGATTTGTGGAGTACACGACTAATAGTTGTCCTGTGGACAGATTCTCCCACCTGAGCTATGGATCTCTGCAGCTCCTCCAGAGTGACCATGGGCCTCTTGACTGCTTCTCTAATTAGTGCTCTCCTTGTCTTGTCTGTCAGTTTAGGTGGACGGCCATGTCTTGGTTAGCAGTTGTGCCATACTCATTCCATTTATGGATGATGATTTAAACAGTGCTCTGTGCGATCTTCAGAGCTTAGGGTATGTTTTTAAAACCTAACCTTGCAATACACTTTGCCACAACTTTATCTGTGCTGTCTGATATGTTTATTGGTTTTTATGCTGCTGTTTGTTCGCTAATGTCCTTTTACAAATCTTTGAGGCCTTCACAAAACAACTGTAGTTATACTGAGAATAAATTACATACAGATGTACTCTATTTACAAAAAAGATGACTTCTAAAGGCAATTGGTCACACTGGATTTTATTTAGGGGTATCGGAGTGCAGGGAGCTGAATACATATGCACACCACACTTTTTCAGTTTTTAATTTGTAAAAATTTGGAAAGGCCAATTCATTTTCTTTACATTTCACAAATAATTGCTACTTTATATTGTTCTATCACATAAAATATCAATAAAATACATTAAGTTTTATGGCTGTGATGTACAGCAGCGGTCCCCAACCTTTTTTCTACCAGGGACCGGTTTGATACATGACAATTTTTCCACGGTCCAGTGGGGGGTGGAGTTATTGGGGGCGTGGTTTTTAGGGGCAGGGTTATGGAGGGGGTTGGATGTTTAGAATCACACACACAAAAAAAAACCCAATAAAGTCTATACTGGGTCATTTAGGGGTATCGTGTGCGGTAACCCGGATTTTATAAACTGGAGACTGATTGTCAGCTCTGTGGGTCACTTTTTATATTAAAAATTGCTGCCCCACAGAGCTAAATAATCAGTCTGCAGTAATATTGATCAGCTCTGTGGGTCAGCATTATACATGTATATAATATAGATATGTAATCAGCTCTGTCATTATAGAGTATTGCCCACTGTAATAAATATATCCAACCATTTTAGTGATACATAGCTCCCCCCAAGTGTGATAATGAAACATAGCTCCCCCCAGTAGTGATAATGAAACATAGTGCCCCCAGTAGTGATAAGGGTACTAGCTACCCAGTAGTGATAGTGATACATAGCTGCCCCAGTAGTGATAAAAATACATAGCTGCCCAAGAAGTGATAATGATACTTAGCTGCCCCAGTAGTGATAGTGACAGTAGCTGCCCCCAGTAGTGATAATAAAAACATGGGCTGCCTCCAGTAGTGAATTAGTGATGATACATAGCTGCCCCCAGTAAGTGATAGTGAAAACATTGCTGCCCCCAGTAGTGATAATGATACATAGCTGCCCCCAGTAGTGATAGTGATACATAGCTGCCCCAGTAGTGATAGTGATACATAGCTGCCCCAGTAGTGGTAATAATACATAGCTGCCCCTGTAGGGATAATGATACATAGCTGCCCCCAGTAGTGATAGTGATACATAGCTGCCCCAGTAGTGATAGTGATACATAGCTGCCCCAGTAGTGATAGTGATACATAGCTGCCCCAGTAGTGATAGTGATACATAGCTGCCCCCCAGTAGTGATAGTGATACATAGCTGCCCCCAGTAGTGATAGTGATACATAGCTGCCCCTGTAGTGATAGTGATACATAGCTGCCCCAGTAGTGGTAATAATACATAGCTGCCCCTGTAGGGATAATGATACATAGCTGCCCCTGTAGGGATAATGATACATAGCTGCCCCAGTAGTGATAGTGATACATAGCTGCCCCCAGTAGTGATAGTGATACATAGCTGCCCCAGTAGTGATAGTGATACGTAGCTGCCCCCAGTAGTGGTAATAATACATAGCTGCCCCTGTAGGGAATAATTGTTTTACATAGCTGCCCCCAGTAGTGATAGTGACAGTAGCTGCCCCAGTAGTGATAATGAAACATAGCTGCCCCCAGTTTTGATAATGACACATAGCTGCCCCTGTAGTGATAATGACACATAGCTGCCCCTGTAGTGATAATGACACATAGCTGCCCCTGTAGTGATACATAGCTGCCCCCAGTAGTGATAGTGATAAATAGCTGCCCAGTAGTGATAATGATACAATAGCTGCCCCAGTAGTGATAGTGATACATTAGCTGCCCAGTAGGGATAACTTAGCTGCTCCAGTATTGATAATGATAACTAGTTTGCCCCAGTAGTAGTGATACATAGCTGCCCCCAGTAGTGATAGTGATACATAGCTGCCCCATTTGTGATAGTGATACATAGCTGCCCCCAGTAGTGATAGTGATACATAGCTGCCCCAGTAGTGATATTTATACATAGCTGCCCCAGGTTGTTTTAGTGATACATAGCTGCCCCCAGTAGTGATAGTGATACATAGCTGCCCCCCCAGGAGTGATACATAGCTGCCCCCAGTAGTGAGAGTGATACATAGCTGCCCCCAGTAGTGATAGTGATACATAGCTGCCCCCAGTAGTGATAGTGATACATAGCTGCCCCCAGTAGTGATAGTGATACATAGCTGCCCCAGTAGTGGTAATAATACATAGCTGCCCCTGTAGGGATAATGATACATAGCTGCCCCCAGTAGTGATAGTGACAGTAGCTGCCCCAGTAGGGATAATGAAACATAGCTGCCCCCAGTAGTGATAGTGATACATAGCTGCCCCCAGTAGTGATAGTGATACATAGCTGCCCCCAGTAGTGATAGTGATAAGTAGCTGCCCCAGTAGTGATAGTGATACATAGCTGCCCCAGTAGTGATAATGATACATAGCTGCCCCAGTAGTGATAGTGATACATAGCTGCCCCTGTAGGGATAATGATACATAGCTGCCCCCAGTAGTGATAGTGATACATAGCTGCCCCCAGTAGTGATAGTGATACATAGCTGCCCCCAGTAGTGATAGTGATACATAGCTGCCCCTGTAGGGATAATGATACATAGCTGCCCCCAGTAGTGATAGTGACAGTAGCTGCCCCAGTAGTGATAATGAAACATAGCTGCCCCAGTAGTGATAATGACACATAGCTGCCCCTGTAGTGATAATGACACATAGCTGCCCCAGTAGTGATAATGACACATAGCTGCCCCTGTAGTGATAATGACACATAGCTGCCCCAGTAGTGATAGTGATACATAGCTGCCCCCAGTAGTGATAGTGATACATAGCTGCTCCAGTAGTGATAATGATACATAGCTGCCCCAGTAGTGATAGTGATACATAGCTGCCCCAGTAGGGATACATAGCTGCTCCAGTAGTGATAATGATACATAGCTGCCCCCAGTAGTAAGAGTGATACATAGCTGCCCCCAGTAGTGATAGTGATACATAGCTGCCCCCAGTAGTGATAGTGATACATAGCTGCCCCCAGTAGTGATAGTGATACATAGCTGCCCCTAGTAGTGATAGTGATACATAGCTGCCCCAGTAGTGATACATAGCTGCCCCAGTATTTGTAGTGATACATTAGCTGCCCCATTTAGTGGTATTTTACATAGCTGCCCCTGTAGGGATAATGATACATAGCTGCCCCCAGTAGTGATAGTGACAGTAGCTGCCCCAGTAGTGATAATGAAACATAGCTGCCCCCAGTAGTGATACATAGCTGCCCCAGTAGTGATAGTGATACATAGCTGCCCCCAGTAGTGATAGTGATACATAGCTGCCCCAGTAGTGATAGTGATACATAGCTGCCCCAGTAGTGGTAATGATACATAGCTGCCCCAGTAGTGATAGTGATACATAGCTGCCCCCAGTAGTGATAGTGATACATAGCTGCCCCCAGTAGTGATAGTGACACGTAGCTGCCCCAGTAGTGATAGTGATACGTAGCTGCCCCCAGTAGTGATACATAGCTGCCCCAGTAGTGATACATAGCTGCCCCCCAGTAGTGATACATAGCTGCCCCCAGTAGTGATAGTGATACATAGCTGCCCCAGTAGTGATAGTGATACATAGCTGCCCCCAGTAGTGATACATAGCTGCCCCAGTAGTGATAGCTGCCCCCAGTAGTGATAGCTGCCCCAGTAGTGATAGCTGCCCCCAGTAGTGATAGCTGCCCCAGTAATAGATAGCTGCCCCCAGTAATGATAGCTGCCCCAGTAATGATAGCTGCCCCCAGTAATGATAGCTGCCCCCAGTAATGATAGCTGCCCCCAGTAGTGATAGCTGCCCCCAGTAGTGATAGCTACCCCCAGTAGTGATAGCTGCCCCCCAGTAGTGATACATAGCTGCCCCAGAAGTGATACATAGCTGCCCCCAGTAGTGATAGTGATACACAGCTGCCCCAGTAGTGATAGCTGCCCACAGTAACGATAGCTGCCCTGATTAGTGATAGCTGCCCCCAGTATTGATAGATAGCTTCCCCCAGTAATGATAGATAGCTTCCCCCAGTAGTGATAGCTTCCCCCAGTAGTGATAGTTTCCCCCAGTAGTGATACTTTCCCCCAGTAGTGATAGTTTACCCCAGTAGTGATAGTTGCCCCCAGTAGTGATAGCTGCCCCCAGTAGTGATAGATAGCTGCCCCCAGTAGTGATAGATAGCTGCCCCCAGTAATGATAGATAGCTGCCCCCAGTAAGGGATAGATTGCCCCCAGTAGTGATAGCTCCCCCCAAGTAATTATAGCTGCACCCCATTTAATTATAGCTCCCCCCCAGCAGTGATAGCTGCCGGGCCCCAGTAGTGATAGTTAGTGGCCCCCAGTAGTGATATCTGCCACCAGTAATGATAGCTGCCCCCAGTAAATGATAGCTGCCCCCAAAGCTCCCAGTAGTGATAGCTGCCCCAGTAATGATAGCTGCCCCCAATTAATGATAGCTGCCCCCAGAAATGATAGATAGCTGCCCCCAGTAGTGATAGCTGCGCCCCCAGTAGTGCTAGATAGCTGCCCCCAGTAGGGATAGTTTCCCCCAATAGGCAGCCAGGACAATAAAAAAAAAAAAAGTAGTAGTAGTCACTCACCTTTCCCGGATCCTCGGCCGAGCTCCTCCTCCCAGCAGCCGACATCCGACGGCACTGAGCGGCGCGGGGGGGTGTGGAGTCACTGTGGATCACACTCCCTGCGCCCACATGTTGTAGATTTTGGAGTTTCAGTGAGCGCCGCATCTACAGCGAGAGGGAAAGCAGGGGCGGTAATGCACCGCTCCTGTTTTCCCTTGAAACGATGCAGCGCACGATGTGCGAAGGGCTGCTAGGTCTGCGCGGCCCGCTGTGATCCGGCCGCGCAGACCTAGCAGCGGGCTTAAGTCACCAGGCGGCCGGCATCATGTTAGCCCGGGGCCGCGGACCGGCAGAGGATACGCTAAGGCCCGATGCCGGTCCGCGGACCGGCGGTTGGGGACCTCTGATGTACAGTATATATAGTTGTTGGGGGCGTTTTGGGCAGTTTTATCAATTATTTTATTTATTGATTGATTTATTTTACATATTGTCACCCCCCATACAGTCCGGAAAAGATTTCGCAGGGGCATTTTTACATAACTTTAGAAATGAGCTCCACTTTCAAGGGAAATACAATCCCCATAAGTGACTGCTGTTCTGATTTGTGTCCCACTATCTCTACACCACCTGCCCCTACTTCCCCAAATCTAGTGCACCCC
This sequence comes from Phyllomedusa bahiana, assembly GCA_025379985.1. Lineage (NCBI taxonomy): Eukaryota > Metazoa > Chordata > Amphibia > Anura > Hylidae > Phyllomedusa > Phyllomedusa bahiana. The sequence goes on from JAODAL010000653.1 coordinate 168,956, forward strand.
CGCAGGAGCCTACAAAACCTTAACCCTCTCTACCATATCCTCATTTGCTGACCCAGATGCAGCTACCGATTTCTACAACAACACAATCATCTTCACTCTTGACTCGGTTGCCCCTCTCACACACAACAGAACCCGCAAAATCAATAGGCATCCCTGGCACACAGACTCCACCAAACAGCTGAGGCGAGCTTCTAGAATTGCTGAACGCCACTGGAAGAAAACCCGCACCTCCGCTGACCTCGCCTCATACAATCACATACATACATTTAAGTTGGCACTCACCACTGCCAGACAGGTTTACTACACCACTGTCATATATTCACTGTCTCACAACCCCAGACAACTATTCAACACCTTCAACTCTCTCCTCCGTCCTCCAGCACCTCCCCCACCCCATGTCTCTGCAGATGATTTCACTACTCAGTTCCTAAATAAGATCAATTTTAGCAGACCAAGTTTGACCCCACAGTCCCTTCTGTCTACTTCTATTCCTGCACAGTCCCCACAGCCCACCCCTAAATTGGCACAGTCCCCATTGCCCACCTCTACACCTGCACATCACTATTCCCTCTTAACCCGATTCTCTACTGTCACTCATGACAAGCTTTCCTCTCTACTGTACAAAACCACCTCACCACCTGTAATCTTGACTCAATGTAATCCCTCTGGCATCTTCCCTTCCTCCTTTAAACACGCTACCATTGCACCCATCCTAAAGAAACTATCTCTTGACCACTCCTGTCTGTCCAACTATCGCCCCGATCTCACTGCTTCCATTCGCCTCTAAACTCCTGGAACATCAAGTTTCTTCAACTGTCCTCTCATCTCTCCACCAACTCTCTCCTTGACCTGCCGCAATTGGGCTTCTGACCCCACCACTCTACTGACACTGCTGTAACCAAAGTCACCAATGACCTAGTAACTGCTAAAGCCTGACACCACTACTCTGTGCTTCTCCCCCTAGACCTGTCCTCTGTCTTTGACACTATTAACCATTCCCTCCTGCTGCAAATCCTCTCGTCCCTCAGCATCATGGACTCAGCCCTTTCCTGGATCCCCTCTTACCTCACTGATCGGACATTCAGCGTCTCTCTCTCACACACCTCCTACTCCCACCCACTCTCTGTTGGTGTTTGGGGTCAGTTCTGGGCCCATTACTCTTCTCTATCTACACTTTTGATCTGGGTCAGCTAATAGCATCACATGGCTTTCAATACCACCTGTCTGCTGACAACACCCAACTTCCCATCTCCGGACCAGATGTTACCTGTCTGCTCTCCCGGATCCCAGACTGTCTATTGTCCATATCCACCTTCTTTTCTTCTCGTCTCCTAAAACTAAATGTGCAGAAAACTGAATTTATCATCTTTCTACCGCCCCCACTCCATCCATCCACCTGATCTCTCTATCACGGTCAATGGCTCCACACTCTCACCCACTCCGCAAGTCTGCTGCCTTGGGATAATCTGTAAATCCTCTCTGTCCTTCAAACCACACATCCAAGCCCTTACCTCTGCCTGCCGCCTCTACCTGAAAAATAACTCCGAATCCGCTTCTTTCTTACCTTTGACACTACAAAAAATGCTTGTCCATGCCCTTGTGATCTTCTGCAACACCCTTCTTTGTGGCCTCCCGTCTACCACTCCCGCTCCCCATAGCTGTGGTAGCCATGCTATTTAAGGGGCAAAGCACCCCCACCACATCATACTGTATGCTTCACAGTGGACATCACAGATCCGTACATGATTTGTTCACCTTCTGTTTTGCCACATTTAAAGTAAATTATCATAAATCTGGACTCATCAGACTAAATAACAGCTTTCCATTGGTCTGAAGCCCACTGCTTGTACTTCTTGCAGGAAGCAGTTTTCTTGCAGGAATTCTACTAAGTTTCCTCTGATCAGCTGATGCTAAGTTCTGTCTGCTGCATGAACTCATTGAAGCCTTCAGTTGGACTCTAATCTGAGGAGCTGTTTAAGAGGTTTTCTCACCACACTGTTTCTTAGAATCACAGTTTTACATTAACTCTTTCTTCCACAGGCTGTGGGTTGTTCTATAGCAGTAAATAGCACATTTCTCTTTTCTTTAACTAGCTAAGCCTTTACACTGACAAGTGCAGGAGATGTTATATTCAGTAAACTAAAGTTGCATGTGCTGTAAAGACTGAAAACAAATGCTTATCTGTAATTTTGCTAGAGATAATTAGTTTCCTCTGGACTGAGCAGTCCATCCATGATGATGTCACTCCTTGCTCTCTGTTCTAATCAGATAGCAGAGTCATGGTCAGAGAACCAGGTAGCCAAAGAAACCTATGTCCCTCAGAGCCCGTAAAATATTGTTTAAAGTAAAATCTATTAACCAATGTATTTAGAAAAAGTCTTCATTTACCTGTCCGTTCATGTTAAAAGCTAATCTTTGTAGTGAGAAAACCCCTTTAATTTAAGATTTTTTTTGGTCCCAGCTGTTCAGTAATGTAAACCAGAGGCACATGACCACTGCTGTCAGTCAGCAACTATAGCAGTGCCTTGCCCGTTAGGAAGTAGAAGATTGTAAACAGAAGATCAGAGATATACAGCGCTGAAAACGAGGACCAGAGAAAGGAGAGTATGAGTTTTTTTTTCCCAATACAGCCCAGGAGCATTATATTATTAAATGGCATAGACATCCCCTTTAAATGGCACAGACTTATTGGGTGACCTGTATGAATGGGGCTGCGGCAGATATCTGGGTGTCTTTTCAGCTTGATATCCAGTGCAGCCCTGTTCGTTACATTTTTAAATGGCCCGTACGCCTATATTAGGTGCATTACAGAGCGCCCGTAGCACTTTGTAATGTGCCTGATTTTAGGGGGCGTGCAGGAGGCAGGGTACACTAGAACCGTATGAAGCTATAGATTTATAGCTTCAGTACGGCAATTCCAGACGCATTACAGCTGGAACAGGTAAACCACATTCAAAGTGGTATACCTGAGCCAGAAATGTTGTTCAAGCACTAGAATGCGCCTGATTTATGACCTGCAGTAGACTTGGTACATAAATCAGGCGCATTGTATACTAATATTATGTGCATGACATTTGCCGTTTAAATGCCAAATTTCATACATGCTGCCCATTATGCACACTATACACACATTTATTATGTTGGCCTTAAAAATAATGACTGAATAACTGAAGCTCAATGTTTTTCACTTCTAAATATCATTGAAGATCAAAATAAAATGGATGCATTTCCAAAAATCTTTCAAAGCATTTAAGTACAGAATCAAGAAAAACTAACATTGTCAGATTTGTCTGAACATTTGACTGGTACTGTATACATAGACACACCGACCCCGGATTGCCCCAGTTGCATGTACCAGTAAGAGAAACATAGGATGAAAACAGGTGACAGTCGGGCAACAAAAGTTTCTCTACTGCTAAAAAATGCTGCATCTGTAACGTTATAAACTGATGCCCTCTAGTGGTAAACACATGACAAACAAGATGGCAAATCTCTTTAATACATGATATATGTATGTAGATTATACAGATGCCATAGTAGTGTTTATTAAGTTGGTCCCTAAAAGAGGCATATGGAAAGCCTTAAGATAAAATGCCACACGTGACTTCCCCAGCCTCAGCAAGGGTGGAAGTGGGGATCTACTTGGGAAATCCAGGGTTCGCAAATATGAGGGCTGTGAAGATTTCTAACCCAAAAATAATGAAAGAACTTCCTACACAACAGTAAGCGAGTGTCACAGGGATATGTCATCATCTACTGATCGATAACTTACCGATAACAACCCTCAGAATGTAGCAGCACTGGTGTACATTCTTTTTAACCTCTTAATGACCCAGCCTGAAAAGGCCTTAATAACCAGCTACATTTCTCCATTCTTGCTTCTCTGTGTTTCAGCAGTCATAACTTTGTTAAATCATCAGTGACACAGCTGTAAGAGGCCTTGCTTTCCATGGTAGAAATCAAATTAGTTTTGGCATAGTTTAAAGGGGTTGTATCGCTACAAAGATTATGTCTCAGATTATGGGGACAGTAAAAATAAGCACTTTTGTAATTGGGTTGCATTACCTCAGTCACTTGCGTTAGCAGATATGAGCTTTTCTGTAAATCTGTATTCTATTTCTGCTGCTGCTAGTCGGGACACGCTCCCGTTTCTGTGATTGGCTGGTTGACATTTCATTCAGCCTGTTGAGATACGCCCCCAGCCAGGAAACGCCCCAGACATGCCCCCTGCACTGTGATTGGCTGCCTGCACACTCTGTGTTTACTCCCCTCTGAGCTGTTGAAACCGAAAGTAAAACCAAGGGCTGCTGGCTCTATACTCATCTCCCAGCTCTAGGGTGAATGATCTGGCTAATTACTGACTGTTTAAGTCACAGATCCCCTCATATAACACAGTGCTACATCCTCTGTTCCCTCCATATACCACAGTCTTCTGCCTGATAACAGAGAGAAAGGAGGGGGGAGGGCAGTGTGTATTCCTCCTATACCACAATCATACAGTCTCCTATTTGGTAACAGAAGGGGAGGAGGGGAGGACAGTGTGCTTCCTCACATGTGTTTCATCAGTTCAGGCTGTGTGTATAACTGGTATAGCACAGCAAGGAGCTTGTGGAGCCTGAAGGCTCTGCAGACACATGAGAAGCATGCAGGAGGCTGCAGATCTCTTCTCTCAAGACATCCTTCTTCTGCCTCACACAATGATAATGTCACAGCTTCAGTGAGGGGAGACACGCCTCCTGGCAAGAGAGACACGCCTGCTGAGAGGAGAGACACGCCCCTGGATTGCAAATTCAATCTCATCGAATCAGCTCAAGAGCACGATCAGTTCAAACGATACACCCCTTTAAGGATAAATGTGAATTACTGTGTAATTGATTTGTGTCATGAACAGAAAAAAAATGCATTTTTCTACATTTTAATTTTTCTTTACATTGAAAAATGTTTTAGCTGGCGTTACATTTGTTCTAACTTACGGTACATACAAATTCAACTTAAAACAAACCTAGGAATTGCCTGTACACCTGTAATGTATTTGCATATTCCTGCATGCTAATACAGTATACACTTTGACAGTATGACACCCCATGCGGTTTGGATTAAACACAGCGTGCCCTAACAGCAGGCTTACTGCACAGGCAGCCTTGGTGCTATTCTCAATAACACATGGCTCCCTCCGATTGAGCACCCGGAAACCAGTGATGTGATTGGACAGGGGAGTCCCCTGTGATCATGCCATGGTCTTGGACTGTAGTAATCAAAAGATTAAATAGCAGGGATCGGAGCAAACCTCCGATCCATGCCATGCTCAGAGTCTGCTCTAGGAATGGAACTGTTAGGCAATGTTCACACGGCTTAAAGCCGACGTAATTGTGGGACGGATTTCGCCCCGCAATTACGCCGGCTACCGTGCAGTGGGGGCGGGGGGGTCGGCAGCTCGCCGGCCCCATTGACACTCATTATTCACGGCGCATACACGGCGTAAATAATTTGCATGTCACTTTCTCCCCTCTCGGCGTATTCGCCGAGGGGGGAGAAGAGACGGAATCCATAGTTCTCTATGAGAACTGTGGATTACCTAATGACTGGGACGGATTCCAGCCGTACTGCAGCGCAAATACGGCGCGCAGTACGGCTGAAATCAGTCACAGAATAAGCCGTGTGAACGGCCCCTTAGGGTATGTTCACATGGCGTTTTGGTTCCGTGTGAACATACGTTCTTAGATGCATGTTTAGATCAGTCTAGACAGACCGAAACACGCATCTAACAATGAGCAGTGTGATTTACATCGCTCGCAATATAAAACGCGTATCGGCGTTCAGATGAGTGATGGCCGATGCGTGTCTTATTACGTCTTTCGGATCCTTTCCAAGAAATGACATGTCAATTCTTGGTCCGAAAGAGGCAGCAGGAGCCTTATAATAAAGAATAGGGTGCGATCCTGCTGCAGCAAACACGGATCCAAACAAGCAGCTGCGTGTTGGATGCGATCGATGCTATGTTTTTGGATGAGATTTCGGATCCAACACGGAACCGAAATCATATACAAAAATGCCGTGTGAACATACCATCGGTTGCTCCATTCCTACAACAGTTGTGGTGCTGGGAGCTGTAACTCCTGCAGGTGATATGTAAGGAGTTAATTGGCGGAGTTGTAGTTTCCTGCAAAGCAAGTGGTCAACTTGGGTCTCAAAAATTAATCACAATATGGTGGCGTATCCTACTGATATGACATAACATTATTAGATTGGAATACTCCTTTAAGGTTATTCTCTGCATGCTTTGTTATTACCAGTAATTGCATATAACTCCCTTAAGGCTAAAATACAGCAACGGGAGGCTCACAAGTTGCCTCCTTGAGTTGTTTGTTTAAATGCACGCCTAAGCTCACATTTTCCATTTTATTTGTACATAAAAGCCGTAAAGACCACACGAAGCATAAAGTCAGTCGATCAGAATAAGCAAATGTTTACTGCACATTACCAACATATAATATTACTGCTGTACAAATGGTGCTCCCTGAAGTTTCAATATTCCACAGGTGACCACTGTACCTTAAAAAATAAAAACTCAATCCACATGCAGTTTATTATATTACATTTTATTTTAAGCAATAGGGGCCAATAGCCAAACCATTTTGGGTTTTATTGTGTTCAATACAATTAGACATCAAATTAATCTGCACTCTTTGTCTGTCACTATTTCATCAGTGTATTCTACACGACGTGGCTTAACAAGGTTCACTTTCTAATAGCTTGGTCCTTGATGAAAACCTGTCAGGTGGGCAACATATGGCAAAGGGAAAGAAGTTGCACTTAATAGGATTCAAAGTACAATTTCTGAGAAGAAAGCAAGAATAAGGGTATGTTCACATGGCTTATTTTGGGGCACATTTCGCCTTGTATTTCGCTGCGTACTGCGCTTAATATGTGGGGAATGCGCCCCATAATTACGGTAATCCTTATCTCTCATAGAGAACTATGGATTACACCTCCTCTCCCCACCCGTACAATATGATCGTATTGTACATGCGGGGAGACAAGTCACATGTCAATTATTTGCGGCAAATACGCGCCACGAGTAATGCATGTCTATGGGGCGGGCGGGCTGCTGGCCCCCGCACCATGGGAGTACGCGCATATTAGCACGAGTTCCCGAAACACAAGATGTGTTGTGGCGCGTACTGTATGCGCCGCATTACTTCGTGAGAACATACCCTAAATCCTGACAGGATTCCAAGGAGAGATAGGGTAGTATAAATTTGACAGGTTCAAGTTAGGGCCCAAAACAGTCTGGTTCTTTATGGGTTAACACCTCTACAAAAATCACACTGGTGAGGGTCTGAAAGTTGAAATTGCTATGGCTCACTATATTGGATTAAGCAGCAGTGTGCCTTTTCTGAACTACATATCAGCCTGCTGCAGTCTTTTTACATTTGCCCCTCCTACCATCCTTTCTATTTATCAGTATTTATGAAGAAATTATATTTAATCAAATAACCATTAGAAGGGATATGCTACCAGTGGAATAAGAACTGAATCTAAAGTATTTAAAATTAGAAATATACAGCAGATTCAAACAGTCTTAGTTTCTGAAGCTCTTGCTTCTTCAACTGGGTTGATCCTCCTATTAGGGTGTAGGGAGGAAATAGGAGTCTCCCAGAGTTTTGTTTAAATGCAGGCCTAAGGGCTTGTTCATACGGAGTTTACACTCCGTGTTACAAGCGCTTTAGGGATCCGTCTTGGGGTCCGCTCTGTTGGTCCCCAAGACGGATCTAACAATTAGCTGTGCTGAACACAGAGCGGCGTTCACATGAGAGAACGCAGCTGCGTGTTTTAATAGCACAGCTCAGCTCCGTCTTGAAAAGAATTGACATGCAATTCTTGGATAGCATCCAAACGACGGACCGGATGCAAACACGCCGCGGCGATCACTCATGTGAACGCCGATGCGCGTTTCCCATTGCCGCCAGTGTTAAACTCACTGCTCATTGTTAGATGCGTGTCTGGGTCCGTTCAGACACGCATTACAAAAGCCTATTTTCACACGTACATAAGACGCCATGTGAACGTACTCTAAAGTGATATAGTCAATCAGAATAAGCAAATGTTTACTGCACTTTACCAACATATAATATTACTGCTGTAAAAAATAGTGCTCCCTCAAGTTTCAATATTATGGAGGTGTCCATTGTACCTTAAAAAAATAAAACCTCAATCCACAGGAGGCTTCCAGAATCGGTAACCCCCCAAAAAACATTACAAATCTGTGCAGAATGATAAAAATAGATAAAATGGATGTCTGTCCTAATTTACAGTGACCTCATTATTTGTACAAGTTCCTTCACACAATCTAGGTCATCATGTTACCCTATCTTTGGTTGAAAACTTCTTCTGGCTCATTCACTTTTAGCAGCACCTTTGTTTTTTTTTTTGCCGGTTACATGGAATACTAACCCTGTGTCATCTCTTTTAATTCACTGGCCAGAACTCTGTAGCTTTATTCTCATTATATTGAAAAAGAACAACTTTGGAAATGGATAATAGAGAACCAAGATGAAGCAGGATAGCATAGCTACCTCCCATGATATATCTAAAATCACATGTATGGAGTTTTCAAGATTTCTTGTATGGAGATAATAAATATAAACACATTAAACATAATGGGGGCGAATTTAGGGGCGTACATGCGCTGCAATGTGCCCAAAGTACACCCCACAAATCTGATAAAATGATAGCACTTGTTAAGTGCTACGAACTCACGTCGTATTCCCCGGGGCACAGTACGCTCCCATGTGACATGTCACTTCTGTCGGGCACATAAATTTCAGGGAATGTGAGAGTGAATGGAGGCTGGGCTGTAGCGCTGTTGAAAGTATGCGCTGGTCAACACCAGGGCTGTGCAGTCGGCAAGCCAAAGCCCCGAATCCGACTCCTCAATTTCCCAAATCTCCGACTCCTTACTCCCTCATACATGGCGCATGTTTAAGTGAGAACTTTACTGTAGTAAAATAGTTACATCAGGCTGTTTATCACCTTATGATACAATAATCAAGCTATTTAGGTAGAACAGACACTGACAAGCAAAAGGGTAACAATGTTTTGATCTTTTGAACCCTTGTGGGTAGAGTTGAAGAAAAAGCTGTATTTGAATCCAGTCCAGGTCCGCACCAACATTGGGAAATGTGAGAGAAGAGACCTGGGATCGATTTTTGGTCAAGATGTGCTTGAATCTGATTCAGAGCCCAGAAGGATTCAGGCAGTATTAAAAACCAAAAGGTGGATTTCCCAAATACTAACAAAATAATAAAATGTAACATTTTAATTTTTAGGAGCAAAACAGTTACAATGCAGTTACAGGAAAGAATCTGCAGAACTCAGCAGATGCTAAATACTTGCAAGTCAAATTTATGTATAAGATAGGCAAGATGACTGTATATAAAATTACAGTAGCCTCATGTACAAAGCTGAAGTGGATGGAGAGATATGGAGCCTGAAAGTCACAAGTTCAAACCATTGTTACCATTTTGCTTGTTAGTGTAAAATATATTTATTGGATATGACTTTAGAACATAAAAAATTGTAAACATGCAAAACACTGCAGGAACATTTGTGATGTCTCTGAATTTGTTCTGAGAAATAGTATTGCCTCCATCAGATCCTGCATACATGACCTCACATCTGATCTCATTATTTCCAGGCTAGAGAAAGGCCTCTCTACACTAACTTGGGTTGGGGGCAAAGCGGTGACCACAGGGGCAACATCTCTAACAATCTCAGGGTATAAAGGAATTGCCTCAGCCACAGACAGGTCTAATGAATGGTTGAACTCTTCTACTTCTTTGAAAGCAGGTGAAAAATTTTGCTGAAATCTGTTTGCTATGGGAGCAGAATCTTTTTCCCTGGGGCAGCGCTTTGCCTGCTCCATGTCATCAATTACACTCCTCATGTGATGAGGCTGAAGATATGGGAGCAGTAGCACTGGCCGGACCCAATTCCTCTTGCTCTTTGCATTGAACTAACTGGACCTACTTATTATATATTTTGGGAGTCGGTCCTTTTTATGACGACTCCGACTCCTGCAAAATAGGCACCGACTCCGACTCCACAGCCCCGATCAGCATGTATTTTAAACAGCAGGAGTACAGCGGCGCACACAGATACGTGCTGCTACACACCATGTGAACCCGGCCTAAGATTAACCTCTGTACTTAAAACTAAAGGAATTAGGTTTACTTTTACTTTACATAACTCAAGAGCATGTGAAGGCATCTGGTACATATCTTATTTTGATAAATTGTAGAAAGGACAAAGTATCTTGTATTCATATAGACTATATTCATAGACATACATAAATACACATCAATATGACAAACATAATCTATAAAAATGACCTGTCACCTGTTCAAGCTCTCCACTTGATTTAGTACATGAATTACAAATGCATTTACAGTAAAAGCTTATTCACTTCTATAATCTGCAGTCAACAGGGTGTATACATCTAAATACCAACAAAAAGGTATTTCAACGTATCTGGCAACATACACAGTAGGCCTTATGTATGGAAACTGTCTAGGAGTAAGCCTGTCTTTGTTGCCTATAGCAACCAATCAGTGCTCAGCTTTCATTTCATATAATGCTCTGAAAAGATGAAAGCTGAGCTCTGATTGGTTGCTATGGACAACAAAGACAGGCTTACTTCTAGACCGTTTTCATATATAAGGGCCAATGGCTTTAATAGACTAAACTTAGACTGCTTTGCACCACATTTGGTCTCCTTTAAACCTGTATACATTCCATATTTGGAACACAATATTCTGTGCCACAAACAAAACTTATATTGGTGTAAAGCAGATTAAACCTGTTCCAAAATAAATTATGCTTGGTCTACTGGAGCCTATGGATATGTCAATGTATAAGGTCAGATACCTTTAATTTGATATTAGGATGCCTATGCACATAGGCAGACTGCATTTTATAGATGTGAAAATACCCTTACACAGTAAGAAAACAGCCATCTCAGCCCTTGACTGTGCATATGTAAAGTAAAAAGATGGCTTGTCACAGTCCATCCATTAGAGCTAGAAGATCCTCTCCCTTGCTAGTACTCTGAACCTGGGTTTCTTCAGATCGAAACTCGCCCATTATCCGACAAAGTTCCTTATTTCTATCTTGATCCTAGAAAATAGATAAAGAATAAAAAAAAACAACTACAGTTATACAACAGCACGGAGGAGTCATGTAAAAAATGTGACATTTACACAGCTTTAACCCACAACAGCAGACATATTTCTTGATTGGTAGGGACATTGGGGCAAATTCTCAATAGTGTCTAACTGTAAGACAGTTCTAGGTTAGACCAGACAGTCTTACAAAGCACCACATTTATCACAGTATTGAAAAATTTGGCACAGGTTAGGGTATGTTCACATGGCTTATTTTGGGGCGCATTTCGCCACATATTTTGCGGCGTACTGCGCTTAATACGTGGTGAAATGCGCCCCATAATTACAGTAATCCATAGCTCTCATAGAGAACTATGGATTACGCCTCCTCTCCCCGGGCGTACAATACGGTTGTATTGTACGAGCGGGGAGATAATTGCCGCTGGCCCCCCCGCGCTGCGGGAGTATGCGCTGATCACCGCGATTCCCAAATCACCCGGCGTAATTTGGCTGTACTGTACGCGCCGCAATTACGCCGTGTGAACATAGCCTTAGAACTGTCTAGTCTAAGTTTATACCACTATTAAGTTGGCTTACTTTTACATCACAAACAGCGACAAATTTCTGGCGCATTTTTGTCAAATTTTAAGTCATGCCCCTTTCCCACAAAACCACACTTCTTTTGCAGAGGCCACACACCCTATGTCGGACAAGGCGATGAAGCGTCTGAAACTGTCTAAAACACATAGTAAACGTGGCGTAAAGCTTGTAAGAGGTTATTTTTGGCACATATTGTGCCAGAATTCTGGCACAACTGCCTTGATAAATCTGCCCCATTGTCCTTATTTTTAAAAATGCAATAAAAGTTATATCTTAATAAGGTTTATTTTTTCTTTAAAATATATATGTATATAAAATATATTTATGACATTCATAGTAGGTAATGGTCACAAAAAATGCGTCACTGAGTCAGCTCCCGTTCACAGGATCCTAGATGCATGTGACTGCAGTAAAGTTATCTCTATGTGCTGTTAATAGCAGCTCAGGCAAGATGGTTGCCCCCAAGGTCATATACATAAAAAAATTACAACAGATTGCAGAAAGTATGACTCAGTAGTTGGTTTTAAAGTATTTAAAAAAATAAAAGGTGACATGTTCCTTTTAAAGCTAGTGACCTCTGCTTAGCTGCATTGCCTAATGTACGAATGAAATCCACCGGTCTCCCATCAGAGGTCTAGATCAGGCATCCTCAAACTGCGGCCCTCCAGCTGTTGGGAAACTACAACTCCCATCATTCCCACTGTTAGAGATTATATAAATGCATGATGGGAGTTGTAGTTTCGCAACAGCTGGAGGGTTTGAGGATGCCTGGTCTAGACCACTGTTCTGTCTCCTTGGTTTCACACTACTGGATGCCAAATGTTGAAATCACCATGAAGAAAACTTTTTAATTGTCATGTGCTCAATTAATTTCAAACCTCCTGTTCCCAATGGTACCTTGCAGAAAAGAATGTGTTCTTATTTAATATGTAAAATTCATTTAAGTTATATTACACACCAGTTTGGCATTACAGGTTATGTTTTATCCACTATACTAATACTAGTGACCTTAATTTTTTAATATATTTCATATTATGTGATCACTATAGTGCGGGTTTTAAAACTGCACCGGTTCAAGGTAGTTGTTATATAGTTAAACGTAACAAGAATAATCATAATAAATAAAAATAAATGCTTGTTAACATGTGAATTATGCAGTATGACATTTCTGCAGAATAAGTAATTCAACTCTCTGTAGTAAAAAGCAGATGCCCACCCATGGTCTGCCAATTAGGGATTACACTCGGATCTCCAGAGGCAAACAGGTTACCAAACAGGATCATTAATGGATATTAAATTAACATTTTACTTACTTCATTGGCTTGAATATTGATAACTTTATAAGAAAGTTCTTCTGGCCTTGTTAACGCTGCTTGTCTTGTTATGTAAAAAACCCAGAATGTGTCATTAATACAAATATACACATAATATTGTTATTACAGTAGAGACAAGAACAACATATAAGATTTCATAACTATGTCAAAATGAAATGTGTTCTTTCTTGCTATGGTTGTGATCGGTTCTTAACATACAAATATAAAGTTAAAGGGGTTGTCAAGTCTATCCAGAAATTAAGTAATAAGCTACTGGTGCCCAATAAAAGAAACCAAAAACCCTATACAAGCCTTTCTCCTCACCTCCATTCCAGTAGTGGCTCTCCACTATCTTCTGTTTACTTTTTTTTTCCCCAAATGGTAATGTAAGGCAGAGGCACAGAGTAAACAGGAGATCAAAGAATGCCAGCACTGGCACAGAAGTGAGGAGAAAGGTTAGTGGGCACCACTAGCTTATTATTTAATGTCTGGATAAACTGGAAAGCCCCTTTAATGGCTTTATAAAGTGGGGGAAAAAAGTATTTAGTCAGCCACCAATTGTGCAAGTTCTCTCACTTAAAAAGATGAGAGGCCTGTAATTGACATCATAGGTCAACCTCAACTGTGAGAGACAAAATGAGAAAACAAATCCCGAAAATCACATTGTCTGATTTGGAAAGAATTTATTTGCAAATTATGGTGGAAAATAAGTATTTGGTCAATAACAACAGGTCATCTCAATACTTTATGTATCCTTTATTGACAGTTACATTTTCTGTAAGTCTTCACAAGGTTGGCACACACTGTTGCTGGTTTGTTGGCCCATTCCTCTATGCAGATCTCCTTTAGAGCAGTGATGTTTTCTATGGGGTTGAGATCTGGAGACTGGCTAGGCCACTCTGGGACCTTGAAATGCTTCTTATGAGGCCACTACTTTGTTGCCCTGGCGTGTGTTTGGGATCATTGTCATGCTGAAAGACCCAGCCACCTTTCATCTTCAATGCCCTTGCTGATGGAAGGAGGTTTGCAGTCAAAATCTCACGATACATGGCCCCATTCATTCTTTCATGTACACGGATCAGTCGTCCTGGTCCCTTTGCAGAGACACAGCCCCAAAACATGATTTGGCCACCCATGCTTCACAGTAGGTATGGTGTTCTTTGGATGCAACTCAGCATTCTCTCTCCACCCAAACAATTCTACTTTGGTTTCATCTGACCATATGACATTCTCCCAATACATTTCTGGATCATCCAAATGCTCTCTAGCAAACTTCAGACGGGCCCGGCATGTTCTGACTTAAGCAGTGGGACACGTCTGGCACTGCAGGATCTGAGTCCCTGGTGGCGTAGTGTGTTACCGATGGTAGCCTTTGATACGTTGGTCCCAGCTCTCTGCAGGTCATTCATTAGGTCCCCCCATGTGGTTCTGGGATTTTTGCTCACCGTTCTTGTGATCATTTTGACCCCACGGGGTGAGATCTTGTGTGGAGCCCCAGATCGAGGGTCTTGTATCAGTGGTCTTGTATGTCTTCCATTTTCTAATTATTTCTCCCACAGTTGATTTCCTCATACCAAGCTGCTTGCCTGGTGCAGGGCTACAATTTTGTTTCCGGTGTCCTCTGACAGCATTTTGGTCTTCACCATAGTGGAGTTTGGAGTGTGACTGTTTGAGATTGTGCAATACTTTAAGAGATATATCCAGCACTCTGGGAATATGCGTGCACGTGAAAGGGATATTGCAGTCCCTGCGGCATTCAACATACCTTCCCACTACACGTGCTCTTACCTCTGCTCCTAGCCCGCATTACAGGTTCCATACTGCATATACCTCCACATTCTGGCACTATAGGTCTCCATATACTTACCATATACCACAGTATCATTCATCCTTTTTACCCAGCGTTTATATCTGTGACATGCATGATTAAGGCTCACATAACAGCCGAAATGTCGCGTCAATATTGTCACATCACTGGATTCCATTGTACAGAAAAAAGGAAATTTGCTGTGTTATATGTTATACCTATTATCCTCTGTATTACAATGGATTTTCTATAAAGAGTCAATTTTGCATGTGCTGTGAAATTTCTGTTTGAGATTGTGGACAGGTGTCTTTTATACTGATAATAAGTTCAAACAGGTGTGTGCTGCTTATAGACATATATTAATGTTTGTACTTGTAATTCAATATGGTTTACATGCATTAGTTAAATAATTAATGCCTTTGGTGCCACCTTGTGGCCTTTGTTTGTAAGGTTTCACAAATGTTAATTGTTTCCTTAAG
Source organism: Phyllomedusa bahiana (assembly GCA_025379985.1). Taxonomy (NCBI): domain Eukaryota; kingdom Metazoa; phylum Chordata; class Amphibia; order Anura; family Hylidae; genus Phyllomedusa; species Phyllomedusa bahiana. Next base: position 184,317 of record JAODAL010000653.1, read on the forward strand.
AGGAAGTTCCTTTGCATTATGGGTAAAGGGAAAATCTTTTTCACCTCATGTCTGCACAGAGAGGACATCAGCCATCTCATCTCTGCTCTTGTTGAAGCATAGTTGGTAAGCTGTTAGGCTGGGGGAAATGTCTGCTATATCTAGCTTCATAAGGCACTGCTAGTACAGATTTAGAACTTGTTGTATGTAGTTATGACAGATTATACTGTGCTGTTATTCAGATTGACCTGGACATGTTATCCATCATGTAAAGTTTACTGTATTTGTACTTTGCACACTGTTTTTATGTTTGTTACAAACAGCCTACCGTATATACTCGAGTATAAGCCGAGTTTTTCAGCCCAAAAAATGAGCTAAAAATCTCCCCTCGGTTTATACTCGGTCCAAATGTTTGGCACTCAAAGGCCTCAGCGGGTGGCCCGAGTGCCGACAGGGACGCTTCAGTTATATTGCGGTCCTCAGGGAGCTCATATAACTGAAGGCCGAGTGGGCGCACAGTGTCCGGGCGCTGCGCTGGCCTGGGCACTGTCCGCGATCCTTCACCTATATGCGACTTTCCCCTGGAGCGCTATTAGGTTTAAGGGATACCACTGCGAGCGCTCCATGCCCCGCAGTGGTCTCCGGGCGGCCGCAAGCAGACTCGCGGCCGCCAGGAGTTTCCGGCACAGGCAGCGTGCATGTCATCACGCTGCGTGCGCGGCCTGATGACGTCACGCGCCTGGGCCGAGAAGATGCAGGACAGCGCACGGGAGGCCGGAGCAGCGAGGAGGCGGGCGGCGAGGGAGACGGAGCAGCGGGGAGCCAGTAAGTGTTTTTTTGTTTTTTTTAAAATGCCCTATACCTGCCTACAGCTGCCCCATACCTGCCCCACACCTGCCTACAGCCAGCCCTATACCTGCCTACAGCTGCCTAAACCTGCCAAAGCTGCCTATACCTGCCCTACAGCTGCCTATTACCTGCCCTACAGATGCCTATACCTGCCTACAGCCGGCCCCATACCTGCCTACAAACCGGCCCTATACCTGCCTACAAACTGCCTATACCTGCCCCATACCTGCCTACAGCTGCCCCATACCTGCCCTACACCTGCCTACAGCTGGCCCTATACCTGCCTACAGATGCCTATACCTGCCTACACCAGCCCTAACCTGCCCTAAGTGCCTAACCTGCCTACAGCCGCCCTTCCCCTCCCCCTATACCTCCACAGCGCCCTATACTGCCTATACCCTGCCTACAGCCTGCCCTTACTGGCAAGCTGCCTAACTGCCTACAGCTGCCCTATTACCTGCTAAGCGGCCTAACCTCCCTACAGCCGGCCTATACGCCTACACCCGGGCCTTATGCTCAGCTGGCCTAACCGCTATACCTGCTAAGCCGCCCTGTACCGCCTATGGGGCCATATACTGTACTGCCTATCCTGCCTATGGGGCATATACTGCCTATTACCTGCGATGGGGCAAAAAACGGGGCTATAATGCTTTGGGGGACTTATTGCTTTACATGGCTTAGGGCCATTACGTGCCATTTAGACATATACCGCCTATACCTGCATATAGGGCCTATTCCGCCTATAATGCTATGGGGACATTAAACTGCCCCCAATATTTTTATTGGGTATCCATTTTTATTTTAAAATTTACCATTAGCCCTGCATTTCAAACCCTAGCTTATACTCGATTCAAAAAGGTTTTTCCCGTTTTTGGGGCAAAAGTTAGTGCCTCGGCTTTTTACTCGGGTCGGCTTATACTTGGAGTTACGGAAATGTGTATTTTAATGTACATTTTGTTTGTCCATCGTTTTTACCCAATCTACACCCTGTTAATAAAACCCTACGACTTCAAACACGGTGTAAATTTTGCAAGTAGAAGGCGTTTAGCTGCTGTCGAGCTCCACTGACCCCCGGGGGTCGTGAAGTGGTGGGCAGGACAGTAAAACAACTGCTAAAAACAAGGAGAAGATTCAGACTATACAGAGGCCCACCCCACGTCCCACGCAGTCACCTCAAGCAAGAAAAACAGCGCATCTCCTAAACAGTCCACACCATGTCGCAAAGCCACACATCTTCTCTAAAGACCCAAAAATCAAGAGCCCAGCTCCTCCAAAGCATCATCTGTCGGCAGTGCAGCCGCCATCGCCCGAGCAAAGGCTGAAGCAGCAAAGGCTCGAGCTGCTTTCGCTGAACAAGAGATTATTATTATTATTTATTTTTGAGCGCCCTTGGTTCCAGGGCGCTGTACATTCAGGTTTCATACATAATATAGGTCAAACAAGTAACAAAGGTGACAAAATTACTAACAACTGGTATAGAAGGAGTGAGATCCCTCCCCCGCAAGGGCTTACACTCTAAAAAGGAAGGTTTGGGAAGAGACAGAAGGTGTGGGGCAGACATGGTTTGGGGAAATATGTAGTGACAGCAGGGTTATTGTTGGTTGTAGGAAATTCCTGAAGAGATGGGTTTTCAGGTTGCTTTTTGAGGCTGGTGAGAGTCTGAGGTGATTGGGCAGTGAGTTCCAGAGTGTGGGTGAAGCACGAGAGAAGTCTTGAGACGGTTTGTGTGAGGAGCTGAAAAGGGGGAGAGCAGAGAAGAAGGTCCTGTGAGGACGAGGTTGCGTGACGGGAGATATCTGGAGATAAAAGCAGAGATGTATGGAGGGGAAATGGTTTATGGAGAGCCTGTAGGTAAAGGGGTTGCTAACTTGAACTTGGATTCGCTGGCAATGGGAACCAGTGAAGGATTGGCAGAGGGGAGCGGCAGAGGAGTAATCGAGGAAGGAGGTGAATCATACGGGCAGCAGATTTAAAGGGAAATGGTTTGGGAAAGGGGAGCGAGGTGCTAGCTGGGAGGCCACAGAGAAAGGATTTTGCAATATCTTGGCCGGATGAACGAGGGCATGGACGAGCATTTTTGTGCTTTCGAAGTTAAGGAATGAACGGATAGGGGAGATATTTTTCGGGTGGAGGCGGCAGGTGGAGGTGAGGGTTTGGATGTGCGGTTTAAAAGGACAGTTTGGGAGTCAAGGGTTATCCCAAGGCAGCAGACTTGTAAGAGCTGGTGAGAGAGTGTAGCCATTGCTGTGATAGAGAGATCAGGTGGAGGATGGAGTGGACGGTGGAAAGATGATGAATTCATTTTCTCCACTTTAGCTCAGGAAAACGTGGGGAGAAGTAGGAGGATAGGACGAAAGACAGTCAGGGATCCGGGAGAGTAGAGAGGTAATTTATCTGGGCCAGAGATGTAGAGTTGGGTTTATCGTCAGCATACAGAGGTATTAAAAGCCATGCGATGCTATTAGTGACCCAGCCCAATAGTGTAGATAGAAAAGAGTAGGGGGTTTCCAGGACAGACCCCTGGGTACACCAACAGAGAGCGGGCAAGAGGAGGAGGGGGTGCGTGAGTGAGAGACATTGAATTGTCCGATCAGTGAGGTAGGAGGATATCCAGGAAAGGGCCAAGTCCTTTGATGCCGGGGAGGAGAGGATTTGTATGAGGATGGAGTGGTCGACAGTGTCAAAGGCGGAGGACAGGTCTAGGAGGAGGAGCACAGAATAGTGGCGTGAGGCTTTGGCAGTTCTAGTTCGTTGGTGACTTTGGTTAGGGCGGTTTCTGTAGAGTGGTGTGGGTCGGAAGCTAGTGTGCATTGGGTAAAGGGGAGAGAGTTGGTAGATAGATGAGAGAAAGTTTGAAGATAGACGTGTTGTTCGAGGAGTTAGAGGCGAATGGAAAGCATGAGCTGGGGCGATAGTTTGGACAGTGAGGAGGGGTCAAGAGAGGGGTTTTTTTTTAAGGATGGGGTGTGATGGTAGCGTGTCTAAAGGTGGAAGGGAAGATGCCAGAGGTTAATGATAGGTTAAACAGATGGGTGAGGGCGGGGATGAGACCAACATGAAGGTCTGGGGTGAGGTGGGATGGCAGTGGGTCAAGGTTACAGGTAGTGGGGTTTTGGATTTGGACAGTAGAGTGGAGAGCTTGTCATGAGTGACAGTAGAGAAGGAAGATAGGGGGGAAGAGTGATGAGCAGGTGTAGAGGTGGGATGTGGGGACACTGCAGGAATAGAGATAGACAGAGGGGACTGTGGGGTGAAGCTTTGTCTGAGATTGATCTTATTAAGAAAGTGAGTGGCGAAGTCATCTGCTGAGAGGAGAGATGGGGGAGTGGGTGCTGGTGGACGGAGGAGAGCGTTGAAGGTTTTGAACAGTTGTCTGGGGTTGTGAGACAGGGAGGATATGAGGCGGGTGAAGTAGTCCTGTTTGGCTGATGCAGTTTCAAAATTTAAATGTATGCAGTGATTGTTTATATGAGGCAAGGGCCTCAGTGGAGCGGGTTTTCTTCCAGCGGCGTTCAGCAATTCTGGAAGCTCGCCTCAGCTGTTTGGTGGAGTCTGTGGTGCCAGGGTTGTCTGTTGATTTTGCGTGTTTCTGTTGTGTGTGGGGAGGGGTGACCATGTCAAGAGTGGAAGTTTTTGAGTTGTTGTAGAAATGGTGGTTATGTCTGGGTCAGTGAATAAGAAGATGGTAGAGAGGGGGGCACGATATTCAGAGAGAGTGCCGGGGTTAAGGTGTTTTTAGGTTTCTACGGGGGAGCAGTAGATTGGGGGGGGGGGGCGCAGGTGTGGTGGAATTGGTGGAGAAGGTGAGCAGATTGTGGGCAGAGATGGTAAAGGAGAGATTGAGTGTGTTAGATAGAGGACAGAGGCGGGTGAAGATGAGGGCCAGTGTGTGTCCATCTTTATGAGTGGCTCCAGAGGTCCACTGGGTGAGGCCGAAGGAAGAGTGACAGGAGTTTGTTAGTAGTGGAGTCAGGGGTTTCAATTGGGATGTTGAAATTCCCATGATAATAGTGGGGATGTCAGTGGGGAGAAAGTGAAAAGGGGCCAGGAAGCGAAGTTAGTCCCAGGAAGGCGGTGGCAGGGCCTGGGGGACGATAAACAACAGCCACTTGGAGGTTGGAGGGGGAGTAGATGCGGACGGAGTGCACCACGAAGGAGGGGAGGGTGAGGGAAGGTAGTGAAGGAAGTTACAACAAGCAGCCCTGGAAGCAGAGAGGGTATGATAACAAGCATCCCTGCAAGCAGAGAAAGCACAACAAGAGGCCTCATTAGAGCTGGAAAGGACACGCCTACAAGTAACACTGGAGAAGCTCACTATTGATAAAGAAACAGCAGCTGCCCCTTAGCTGAAGCCAGAAATCTTAGAAGCAGCTGCATCTCCTGGTAGTGACCACAGTGGACACAGAATGTGCTTGGCCTAGAGCAAAGCCTCAAGATCCACTACAGCGCACTTCAGAGTATGTCCATCAACACTCCATTAGCAAACTCTCGCCTGCTCAAGAAACCAAAGATATCATCACTTTAGCCAACCCAAATAAAATCCTATCCTGCAGCAGGGAACTGATTTCCCGACCACAGTTCTACAAGCAAGAGGATCAGAGCAGCGTTTATACAGATCAAGTCGACTTCACCACTCAACAAAGGATCCAGTCTTCATTCCGCACAGAGGAAGTCTCTTCCCCCCTAAAGGGTATGATACGACAGGACTGATGCAAAGATTCCTAAAAGGGATGATTATACACCCCCACTCACACCAGAAACAATTCTCCAGCGACCCATTTTCAGTGCAAATCAAGCCAAAAAAGGACTTTGCTAAGTTTCTTTGCTCGACGTGAGCTGTTCAACAAAGGACTTGTAAAGTTCCCGCGATCGTCCAGAAAACTATAAAGCTTGGCGATCCTCTTTCCAGAATACAATCAGAGACTTGGAGATGTCATGTAGGGAAGAGTTAGATCTCCTAGTAAGTGGCTCGGAAATGAATCTGCTGAGCATGCTAAAAGGATAAGAGACATTAAACATAAATTACCCAGAAACAGGTCTTAAATTATCTGGGAGAGAAATAGATGATGTTTTTGGTTTTAGCAGGGGCTATAGAAAGCTCATTGTTCAAAAGAATTGATGACTTCCCTAGATAGCTAGTAAGGGATACCAGAAACTTAGAGAACTCAAGTGACCTTGCTGTTGGAAATACAGGTTGCCAACGCAGCATGAAGATCTACCAGGACTTGCCATTTCTTGACCACAGACAGAAGGGATGTCAACCCTATAGTACAAATAAGTTCCTTACAACCTACAAGATAAGGGGGCTCACACATGGAGTTCCAGGTATAAAAAAGCTCACAATGTACTATTTCCGTCCTTTCAGTGTTTGAGAACTTTGTTACACAGCAAGCAAAGATTGAAATGATCCTAGCTTTGATTTTACAATGTCATGTGTCACTCTCTGGTTCTTAAGCATCATAGAACACACCAGTGACCAGTTCACAATACCAATATCTCTCCTACAGATTAACTCTCACAAGGTCTTACAAACTCCTTTCACCAGGACGGCCAACGATCAAGTTCCAAGTAAGCAGTGTTCTTGCACAGGAAGCCACATTCCTTAACCGAAATGCAAGCCTTCTGGGAAAAGTTGATGGAAGAACGTAAAAACCTTCCTCAAGGGAACAACATATGCTACCAAATGTTGCTGTGTCGACATCACACTTTGCCAAGGCCTGTAAGGTCAGTGTAAAATGTACAGAATGAGTCCAGGACACAGATCACAACTGTAACAGCTGGGTTGTGGATTCCACTGAGCCACGCAAGCGAGGTTGGCGTGTAAGCCTCCACCAGGGAACGGAGTCTAGTGGATCCCGGTTTCCACCCAGAGCCCGCCGCAAAGCGGGAGGACTTGCTGCGGCGGAATTCCACCAGGTCGATACCCTGTGTGACTTGCTTGCGATGGTAGCCAAGGAATAGCGCGGTACAGACTCGGCTGGCAAAACTCGTAGTCAGGGACGGGTAGGAAGGTCGGTGGCAAGGCAGCAATAAAGGTTCGTGGTCGGGAGAAATAAGCCGGAGGGACTCGGTAACATCGTATAGGACAAACGGAAAGTAGAAAGGGCTTTCCCTCGCATAGTATGGGCACTTATGGAACATCGGCGAGGGCCAGGACGAGGGGGAGCGAATATATAGGAACGGTGGCCGGTGTTGCAATTAATGGTGCGCGCTGTGTGGCCTTTAAATTTGCGAGAGCGGCGGCGCGTGCCCTTAAGGAGCCAGGGCGCGCGCACCGGCCGCGCACACAGTCCGGGAGCCGCGGTCAGGTGAGGAGGGGGAGAATCTCTGGGACGGGGGTGCCCACGGGTCGCGGCGTTGTGCGCGTCCGGTGCGGCCAGTGTAAACGGGCAGCGAGTTGCGACTCTGCCAGCCCGGACCTCCGGGCTTGCAGCGCCACTCGTGTCCGTACCCCCCCCCCCTTTGGTTCTGTCCCCTCCCTTTGGCCCATTGAAGAAATCTCTGGAGTATGTTTCGGTCCATGATGTTCGCCTCAGGCTCCCACGAATCTTTCCTCGGGACGAAAACCCCTTCCAATCATATATAGAAAGTAACGTTTCCTTGGTCTTCTTTTCATAGCCAGATTTCCTTCCCACGGCAAGACGTCCGTGGCATCCGCCCCTGAGGGGCAGGGGATGACACTTTCCGAACGTACCTGTTCAAGAATGACTGGCTTTAGTAGGAAACGTGGAAGGAGGTTCGGGAATACGCATCGAGGGGGGGAGCCGGAGGCTTGGTAGGCCACCGGATTGATCCTCTTCAGGACTTTTTTTTTTTTTTCCAAAAAAATTAAAAGGGCCAAGGAACCGGGGACCCAGTTTGTAGCGGAATCCTTAGGCGAACATGACTGGAGGACAACCGACCGTATCCCCTAGGCTTGAACGAGGGCGGGGGGTCATCATGTGTCTATTGGCTGGAGCTTATCCGAGCAGAGGCCCGGAAGCAAGGATTGTGCGTGTTGTCCCTCACCGACTTCAGGTCACGGACAAGGAGTCCACGCGGTAGTCCGAGCCGATACCAAGCAGGAGCGGGCAGGGGGCGGGGGGGGTTTGTAATCATACACCACGAAAAAATGGAGAACGCGCCCGTAGAATCGGAAGTCCAATGAATTTGGGCGTATTCGGCCTGGGCCGAACAAGCCCTGCCCATTCGTCTTGCTGGGGCGAGACGAAAATGACGTAGGTGTTCTCTAAGATCTGGCTTGTTCTTTCTACTGCCACCCCGTTCGAAGATGCGGTCGGTAAGCGGAGGAGAAGTCCATCTGCACCTTGAGCTTGAGAACAGAGAGACCGCAAAAACGGGAGACGAATGAAACTCCGCGTTGGACACAAATGTGTCGAGGAGAGGCCATGCAGGCGGAAGAATGCTGGAAGAAGTGGGTTGCAAAACGTGGTGCAGACGGAAGTCCAGGCAAATGTACAAAATGCGCCATCTAGAGAAGCGATCGGCGATGACCCAAAATGACGTATTGCCCAGCCGACGGCGGAAGGATCGTGATAAGGTCCATGGAATATGGGACCATGGACGATCCGGAACGGGCAAGGGAAGGAGCATATCTGATGGCTTGAGGTGCTGGAGTGTCTTGTTGCGACCCACACGAAGAGCACGATGGCCACAAAGTCTTTCAATCCTTGATTAGGTCGGGCCACCAAGTAGGATCCGCCCAATGAACTGCGCCGTCTTACCGGACTCCCAGGGTGGCGGATCCCGAAGAGCACATGACCCCATCTCTCAGGATTCTTTCTAGATGGGATGGGCGACACATAGGATCTTTGCCCGGTCTGGTACCGCCGTAAAATTCTACTGGAGCCACGGTGCATCAGTCGGTTGGGAGGAATGATGTGGGCAGGTTGGAGAGTCCTCCCCAAGCTCGTCGACGCCGAAGTCAGAGCAATCGGCTTTTGACGTTCTTCTCGGCTGGGCGGAATTGGATCGTGATATTGAAGCGCGAGATGAGAGAGCCCAACGAGGCCTGCCGGGGATTAAGGCGCTAGCAGTCTGAAGGTCACAAGAATCTTGTGGTCAGAGTAGATAGTCATGGATTTCGGGCTCCCTTCAGAAGAACGCCACTCCTCAAGCGCCAATTTAATGCGCCAACAAGCTCACGGGCACCAATGGTTGTAGTTCTTCTCCGCAGGAAGAGATCGTTTCTTGAGAAGAACCACATGTGACCAACTTGCCCTTGGTATCCCCTGAGAGAGCTCCGCCCTGCTCATACGGATGATGCGTCACCTCCTGAAAATAAACGGAGTTCTCTACATCGGGCCGAGACAAACTGGAGCCGAAGCAAAGGCCGCATTGGCCGGGAGAAGGCAGGAAGGCATCTTCGGCCGTGGTGCCACAACTCGGGTTGGCCAGCCTTCTTAATACAGGGCACAATGGGAGCCATAGCGTCGAAAAAGTGTGGATAAACTCGACGGTGAATAATTTGCAAAGCGAGGAAACCGTTGAATAGCCCGCATGGCCTGTTGGACGATGGGCCACTGCAGGTCGGCCCTGACGCTTGGCGGAATCCTTTTGCAATCCTCTTGGCGGAGGAAACAATATACCCGGGAAGGGCAGGCTGGATTGTGAAATGGCATTTCTCCAGTTTGGCGTAGAGGCGTTTCACACGGGAAGGCGATTAAGGACCTGGCGGCACATGGAGACAGTGGGACTCGAGATCAGGCGGAAATAATCAATATTTCGTCCTGATACACGACACGCAAATATAAGCGGTCCCTGAAGATGTGTTAACGAACTCTTCGAAACATACGCGAGGGCGTTACAAAAGACCGATGGGCTTTACTAGGTACTCGAAATGCCCATCCCGGCGTGTTGAAGGCCGTTTCCACTCGTCGGCTTATCGGATCCGGAATCAGGTTATAGGCAACAAGTAAATCCAGTTTGGTGAAGATCCTGCTCCCGAGGGCGGTCGAAGAGCTCGAGTTCAGAGGCAGTGGGTATCGGTTTTTCACCAGGTTAATCTTATTCAGACCCGCGGATAGTCGATGCAGCGGTCGAAGTGAGCCATCCTTCTTTTCCACTAAGAAAGAAGCCAGCTCCAGCTGGTGAAGAGGACTTGCGGATTAAAGCCTTTCTTGAGGAGTTCTCCTTGTATGTAGTCTGACTTGGCCTTGGTCTCGGGGACCGACTGGAGGCAGATCTACACCCGTGGAGGGGTTGTGCCAGGCAACAGGGTCTATAGGGCAATGTAGGACCGGTGAGGTGGCAAGGAGTCTGCCTGTTTTTCGGGGAGGAGAACACGTCGGAAGAGGTTCTAGATACTCTGCCGGTAACCCCAGGCAACGGCGTTCATGGGCGCAGGCGGAGAGGTGGGAGCACCGGGCGTGGTGCGGATAGACAACGATGCGGGCAGTCTTTTGTCCCCATCGTGTAACTTCGCCCGTCCTCCAGTCCAAGTCCGGGCGTGGCATTGCAGCCAGGGTTACCCCAACAGGATAGCAGACGAAGATCGGGGGTAATACGTAGAAACACGATTCTCTCGCCATGAAGTGCCCCTACATGCATAGTAACGGGCTCCGTACGGTACTGGATAGTATCGCGCAGGTCCCTCCCCACTCACCGAAAGGATCGCCAGAGGCTTAAACGAGTCGAACAGGTGGGATGCGAAGCTTCGACAACCAGGGCGAATCCCATTAAAAAAATTCCTGCCGAGCCGAGTCTCAAGAAGGCGGTGGCTTGAAAACAATCTCGCCGAGCACTAGAAGAGATTGCACCGGCATGGTCAGACGTGGAAGAGGGACTGTGCACACCAGGACGCCTCTCCCACGTTCCCTAGGTGCGAGCGTTTCCCTGGCCGCATGGGCGGATGCGGGACAGTCCCTCAAGAAGTGTTCAGGACTTGCACAGTACAGGCATAGGTTTTCAGTGCTGCGTTCGGGCACGATCCTTGTACTTGAGAGAAGATGCTCGTGCGGTGACCTGCATGGGCTCCTCGCTGGAATTGCTGAGGTGGCGGTTGGGGGGGTACCGGAGGTTTCTGGATACCGGAGCCAAACGCGGGAAAGCGTACGAGGTCGAGCCAGGTCGCGTTCCTGGCGGAGCTCTTCTTCTCTCTCAGTGAAACGCACATTCTATCCGCTCGTGTGGCCCAGGTGGTATCAATACAAGACAAGGAAGGCGGGAAAGATCCCTTGGGCCTGGGCATCCTTTACCCGGTAGAGAGTGCGCTTCTTGAAAGTTGGTGGCACAGAGGGCGGCCTCATTCCAGGTCAGCTCCGAGGCCAAGGTACGGATATGGATGGCTGTAATCACCCACCGAGGCATTTCCTTGGCGTAAATTCAGGACGTGCGGTCTCGCTGACGAAGCCCGTTGCCGGTTCCTCAAAAACGCAGCGGTGAACTCCTTGAAGAAGGCCTGCAGTAGGGTGCCACACCAGAGGATCTCCCCTGTCCCAGTGGGGGGTTGCCATGCCAGAGCCTTCCCGGAGTCAGGCTGAGGACAAACGCCACTTTTGCGCGTTTCGGACGGGGAACTGGGTCGACCATTAGCTCCACGTTGCATCAGAGACTGAGTAACCAAACCCCTAATAGCTTAGGGTCTCCCTCGAATTTGAGGGAAGCGGAAAGCGGTAGCTTAGGCCCCAGGGCGGCAGGGGAGCAACGGAGTGCTGGAACTGGCGGTTGAAGACGGTTGGAGATGCGTGGGAGGAGACGAGAGTTGCTGCATCATGGACGTCAGCTGATCAAGTGCTGTGCTGCTGGTAAGCTGCTGGGGACTGCTGGGGCAACGGACGGACGTCTCAGGTCTTCCAGGCTAGGTAAGGAACCTTGGCGGGATCCTATGGCCGATTCCAATTGTAACAGACCTGGGTTGTGGTCCACTGAGCCACAGCAAGCGATGGACGTAAGCCACACAAGGGAAACGGAGTCTAAGTGGAACCGGTTTACCACCAAGCCGCCGCAAAGCGGGATGGACTTGACTTGCGGCGGAATTCCACCAGGTCGCTACCCTGATGTGACTGCTTGCGATGGTAGCCAAGGAAATAGCGCTGTACAGAATCGGCAGGCAAACTCGTAGTCGGGGACGGGCAGAAGGTCTGGGCAGGCAGCAAAGGTTCAGTTGGTCGCGAGGAACGTAAGCCGGAGGGACTGGTACACAGTATAAGACAAACCGGAAAGTAGAAGAAAGGGCTTCCTCGCATTAGGTTATTGGGCACTATGGAATCTGGAGGGCCAGGAAGAGGTTTGGGAGCGAAAAAAAGGGAAAACAGTGGCAGGTGTTTAAATTTTTGGGGGCGCCGGGCCCCCTTTAAAATTTGCGAAAAGCCCCGCGCGGGCGCCCAAAAAGGGAAAGCCAGGGCCGGGGCACCGGGCCCGCCCCCAGCCCGGGGAGCGGGGGTTCAGGTGAGGAGGGAGACTCTCGGGGAGGGGGGGAACCCAGGGGGACGGGGCCCGTTGCCCCGGCCCCGGGTGCGGCCCTTGTAAAACGGGCAGCGAGTGCGCCTGCAGCCCGGCCCCCGGGCTGCAGGGGCCACTCTTTACGACAACACAGTTTTAAACCCCGGGTTCCACCCCCAGGGAATTTTTCCCCAATGCAGAAAGCACTGAGGAACATGGTAAAGGGAGAGAGAAATGTTGAATACAATACCCCAGCAGTTACTTCTAGTGTACAGAGGTCTAAAAAGGGACTAAACGGTGGCGGCCCTTTGCCCAAAATTCCCTTGTCAAAAGTCTACCAACGGGGCCACAAAGACAAAGAAATAAAGTTGTATCAATTCTAGAGGCCAAAATAAACAGGTCTCTAGCCAGATTGCTTTTTTTCGAAAAGGGTTAACATAAAAGGGACCCAGCTCTCCCTATTTCACTAAAGACAAGTGCGGGGTACTTTTGAACCCGGGGGGGAGGAAAAGCAACTGGCTCCCAGGTAAGTCTTTTGGGATGGTTCCCCTGTTTTGCCCTTCCCTTTACCAAAAATTTTCGAGTAAAAACCCAAAATCCCAGAAAATTGGGGCTAAAATCCCTAACCAGATTGGCAGAAAATCACTCCCATTTGAGGGGAAATAGCTCATCTTCTACCAAACTTGATGCTCAAGCACAGATAACCCTACTCTTGTGGGGGGATATCTTGAATTTTCCCCAAAGCTAAAAGCCAATTTAAAGGGTTTCCTCAAAATGCTCCAAATATGCCCAAAAAAGTATCTAGGGGGTCTTTATGGGAAAGAGGTTTGCCCTAGGGAAGGGAAAAAAAAACCGCCCTTTTTAAAACAACAAAATTCCCAAACTTAGTAAAAAGGACACCCTTTCTCTTCCAACCTTTGTTAAAATCTTTCCCCAAAAAAAGAACTACCACAAAGCTTTCATTTTCCATGTCCCTTCAGGGGTTTTCTTCATGGGGACAATAAATGTTTGTGAGGGTGCCCAAAGGACCATAACCTGAAACCCAACAATAGATCTACAGCTGCGGGACCCCTTAAAAGAAAAAATCGGGGTTTTTACGGGTTGCACTTTTGTCCAAAATCGGGAGAACAAAACCCAAACCCTTAACTAGTGGATGTAGACACGGGATGCTAAAAACCCGTCCTCATGTCAACATTGCATACAGAAGTTAAAAGCAGCAGCCTAAGTCTCACAGATTTATTAGTTTTCCTCTACCTGGAAATAAATTTTTCGAGCCATCCTTATTTAAACCCCACTTTAGCCTTTTCTTTAAAAAAAGCCGGGACTACGAAAACCCAATGACTGAAAAGGATGGCACCACTGAAAAAAATTTACACAGTAAGTAAAATTGATCGGGCCAAGAGTATAACATTGGGGACTGTGCAACAAGAAGTCTTTGAAAAAGAAACGAGACCCATCTTTAAACCAGAGCCTACCCCAAAAAACACAGTTTTTTTAAAGGAAACGGATCCTTAAATGATGGAGATGGACTTTTTGGAGTTGGAGGTCGCCTTAAAAACCCGGGAAAATTGACTTTGTAAAAAAACATCCCTTTAATTCCAGGTCCATTTATTGTTTTCTTTGCTTGTACAACATTCCCCAAAATTGAGGAAAAACATGGGGGGCCGGGGTTTACAAAAGGGGGCTTTACGAGCTGCGGATTTGTGGATGGGTTGGAGCAAACGATGGTGAGTAAGTTTAATTTTAAAAATTTTGTTACCTCCCAAAAAAAATGGGGAGGTTTTTTCCCAAAAACATAGAAAGGGGCCAAACCCTTTCCAAATCGGGCGGGAAACATTTTACAGATCCTCCTTTTCCCAAGTGGATTTTTGATGTATTTGGTCCCGGGGGCCATATTTTTCCTTGGGATACCCAAAGGGGGAGGTCAACCAATAGCAAACGGGGGGGCAGTTCTTTCACTTGTATGTAAACCCGAACTGTCCATATAAGGAAATTGAATCTATGGTGTTAAAGCTTCATAAACGTCTTTAGGCGCTTCATTGCCTAAAGGGGGCCAGTGAAACCATTTGTTCTGACAGAGGCCAAATTTTGTGGAGCACTAAAGAACTAAAAATTCCCTACAAACTGGATACACTCATGTCGAAAGAATCTAATAGCAAGGTTGTATTGGACTTTAAATTTTAACCACACCTTTCATAGGGGTGGAGTTGGGGAGAGAAGGGATAGGGATAGCACGAAAAATCCGGGACTCTATCCTATAAAGTTAACACAAGCTACTCCAGGGTGTTTTAATCCCTTCCTAGAAAGGGGTTTCACCCATTATTAATGCCAGACCTTTAATTCCAATTTCAATGACCCAAAGACCACATCTTACTCTGCTATGTTTGCTTACTCAGAAACTGGCCTGTTAATCCTCCTGCAGGAAAACACTAAAATCTTTACAAACCAATGGAGACCGGTTCAAACCTTGCTAATCCCTTTTTGGGACAAGGGAGGAAACAGTACATCTCCACACACAACCAAGGAATAAGTCAAACCACAAACCTTTACCCAAATTGTGATGTCTTTCTTATGAAAGACTGTAAATCACTGAAACGAATGGCCTCTGGGACTTATCCCCAAAAAAAAACTCCAACGAAGACGGGAAGCATATGCAAAGTAGAGGTCAAGGTGCATAGGCAGAATAAAAACTGTTCCCAACCTTTTACTGAACTCTTTACTTTTTTTCTTCTGAACTCGTTAGTGGCTCAATTGACCCAGGGGGGGAGTGGGGCTGCTTAAACATATTTAATGTTTGAAATTGTAAACAATATGGTTTACAAGAATTAGTTAAATAATTAATGCCTTTGGGCCCCTTGTGGCCTTTTTTGTAAGGGGTTTTACAAATGTTCTTTTTCCTGCTTAAAGGAAACCCTTTTTCATTTTGGGTAGATGACTCATTTTCCCCCCCCTACCACAGAGAGGGCACCACCATCTGATCCTACTCTGGAAACTAGTTGGTAAGCTGTTTGGCTGTGGAAATGTTTGCTATATCAGCTTCATAAGCACTGCTAGTCAGTTTAGAACTTGTAGTAGTTTTGACAAATTACGTGTGTTATTGAGACCTGGACATGTTTTCCATATTAAATTTTCTGTATTTCAAATTTTTTACCATGTTTTTTTTTTGTTCAAACCCTATGTGTATTTAATGTCATTTTTTGTTTGTCCATATTTTAAAAAACCCAACCTACTCCTGTTAATAAAACACGACTTCAACACGGTCATAATTATTACAATTTTGAAGGCGTTTACTGCCTGTCGACTCCCATAGACCCCAGGGGACATGAAAATGGGGGGAGGGGCAAGGTGCCATTACTACAGGTAATGAGTGGAAGACAGAGGAGCCTCTTAAAGAGGAAGTTACAGGAATGTGAGAGCCAGAAATCTTGCTTGTTTGTAGGTGACAAAATACTTATTTTCCACATAATTTGCAAATAAATTCTTTCCAAACCAAACAATGCGATTTCCTGGATTTGTTTTCTCATTTTGCCTCTCATAGTTGAGGTCTACCTATGATGTCAATTATAGGCCTCTCTCATCTTTTTAAGTGGGAGAACTTGCACAATTGATGGCTGACTAAATACTTTTTTCCCCCACTACATACATAAAAAAGTACATGCATATAAATACGTAGTGAATAATCCTTTAGTCCTGCTCTCTATGGTCTAGAAAACCTAATGTTCCAGTAAGTAACAAACACAGTCCCTTGCGGGGTCTCCGGCTTATAAACATCACAATGAAATAGTGTATGTTACCCCTGATAGTTTTGTATTTCTAATAATTAGGCCCCTTGGCAGGACGACAGATTATCTGAATTTCATAAAGTTAAAAATAAAAAAAACATAATATTATACACTTCAGGAGACAAACCACTTTGAATTGACTTTTCCAATCCTTCAGCAAGAAGACCTTTTAAGGACAACAAATTTCTAAGGGTATGTTTACACAGTGTTTTTGGGGCATACAAAAGCGCGTACTGCATGCGCTGCTATACGCCGGGTGTTTTAGAAGTAAGCGCAGGCTAGCACGTACTAAAACCCTGAGTGCCGGCTCTCATTGGCTCTCACTTTCCCTGGCACGTAAGCGCAGGGAAGAAGTGACATGTCACTTCTTTCTCCCGGCGTGCAATAAGCGTCGGGGGAAAATAACCGTATTTGTGGGGCATGCTTTGGGTGTACTGCAGTGCAATTATGCCCCGAAATACGCCTCACAAATACACCATGTGAATATACCCTAATAGATTGGCTACCCGGCACTTAGGTTTTTTATTCTGTCCTCCAGGCATTACAGGTAAGGTAAACCTGAGATAAATCTTTCCTCAAGAATATATAGGATGGTTTAAGCCTATCTTCAGTTTTAGCACCTAACCTATCTACATGGCATATTTAATGGTAGGGTGATAGTAGAGTAGAAAGGCTGGGCTAAGGGGTTGCTGCTTATCCCACATAACTGTAGTACAAACAAGTAAAAGGATAGGACTTCTACTTACTCTTCTTCTTCATCATTCGTGAATAAGTTAAGTCGGAAGCTATGGTCAGTACTGGAGGGCTTCTTTAGCTCCAAACCACCCAGAAGCTGGGCAAGGAGATTCAGTTCTTCTTTAGCCAGAGGATTTGGCGCCACATTCTCCTAATAAAGATCAAATTAAATGTGATATATTTGGAGAATCCTTAGACTGCCTCAGTTTGCACTGTAGAATTTTAGACCGGAATAGTAAAATGTGCCCACTGTGTAAAAATGTTACCAAATGATTACCTTTGTGTGTGAGGCTGAGCTTTTTAAGGTTCCAGACATGTGAGTCTCCACAGAGCGGCTTACACTGTACCTGTCAACACAATTCACATTGAACTTGATTTTACATAACTTCTAACTACACTTTTCATGGTCACTTCACCATCATTGGTTAATATTTTTATGGATTACTCTGCAAATTATATAGTTACTACCAATACTTACATATTTGTTCCAAGTTTGAGAACCCGGTCACCAAAAAGATCATAAGACCCTTCTCGCAGTGGACTGACGTAGTTTCCACCGTTTTGAAATTCCACCCGTTTCACCTCCTCTCCTTTAAAGTTGAATATCCTATAGTCAGTAAAATGACAGATAAATGAATTGCGGGAGGAATACTTGCCTTTATCAGTGTTGTCTGCATTTTTTTTTTTTTTTTTATCAATTGAAGTTTTATTACGATTTTTGCAAATAAAACAGACAACAAACAGCTGATATAATGCAGCAAAGAATGATACAACAGTAAATCAAAATGAGTAATATATATCTAAGCAAACGTAGAGGGTATCCAAAGAATATCACATCAGAGATACATGCAAGGAAACAAAGCTTCATCCCTCGGGTAAACGAATAATACTATACCAAAAAACTTTGTACTAACACCTAAGACATCACTAAACAGAGAGACATAGACAAGAAACAGAAAGGGGGAGGGGACGGTCAAGAAGAGTTAATAATCCAGTATGTATCCCAACGGACCAAATCCTAACAAAGAGGTCAAGCCTGTCATGGAGGGAGGCTGTCACTTGTTCCACCCGGCGGATTTCCTTAACTTTTTGAATTAGATCAGCAGTACCCGGAGGACTAGTCTGCTTCCATCTTCCTGCAATCAGGCACCTAGCCGCAGTGAGAATGTGCAACATGAACCTAGCCTTATCCTTGGAAAGGTTCCAGACCGACCCACTAAGCAAACAGACCAGAGGATCAAGCGGGATCACCACCCCCAAAATCTCACCCAATAGATCCCTTACCTAGGTCCAAAATGGCTGCAAAACTGTGCAAGCCCAAAATATAGGGAGGGTCCCTATTGCATTGTGACATCTCCAGCAGGTGGGGGGCATTGGGGGAACCATTTGTGGAGTAGGTCAGGTGTGTGGTACCAGAAGAGGTGAATCTTATATAAGTTCTCCTTCTGGGTAACAGCCTGAAGACCTAGCCGCCGCCCTCCAAAAAATCTGCCAGGTCGAATAAGGGATAGGCCTGCCCAGGTAGTGTTCCCACCTCTCCATGTACTTGTGAACTATGGTCTCGTTGGAGAGGGAATTAGGGTTGTCTGCATTTCAACATCAATAAGGTAAGGTAGCATACCCCACTAGGATCTCCCTTATAATGCAATAAGAGCCCAACTCACACTCTGCAGAGGAAATAAAGGGCCATACAGGCATTTCCCAGCCATAATAACTGATGAGAAAGTAACCAAAACAATAAAATATATTAGTCAGTGCTCACCTAATAAGCCCAGGCACCTCAGTACCCCAGGGAACAGGGCCAGATGTTGGGAGAACAAAACGACCATTAGAATTTTGGACTTTGTCTTTTAAGAAAATAGAAACCTACAAAATAAAATTACATAAAAAACATGAAACAAAATGCTAAACTCCACATATAATTATACACCACAGAACCCTTTGTGACAAGGCCATTACACAAAAAGTCTTTAGCGTTTGCATAACACGTCATATATATAAGGTTTCTCCCTTATGTATATCAGTCAAATCAAATCTGGAATTCTATACTTTGTTTAAAGGATAATAAATCCTTGACGCCTGTATCATGGACTAAGAAGGGATACTTACCCTAATATGCATGTCCTGGAAGAAGATCAGTAATGTTTGCCTAATAAGCTGAAACTCTCCAGCAGGAAGACAGTTATACATCTGGAGGATAAAGCAACACGTTTAGTAATTTCCTAATGTCTACAATCCTTACATAATACACAGAGTAACGAATGGCACTTACAAAATGTCACCATAAGAGGATTTCAGGTCCAGCAGACAGCAGTTAAAGCGGTTGTCTCACTACAAGGATTGTTTTTTATGTTAACGATCACTTTGCAATATGTGTCCATTAAGAGTGTCCTACCTACTCCTAGATACCTCCTCTTGTATGGGCTGCATCATAAAGACACTTTGCAATATGTGTCCATTAAGAGTGTCCTACCTACTCCTAGATACCTCCTCTTGTATGGGCTGCATCATAAAGACACTTTGCAATATGTGTCCTTTAAGAGTGTCCCACCTATTCTGAGATATCCCCTCTTGTATGGGCTGCATCAGCTCCTCAGGTCGCTATAGCTACAGTCCTATTTGATCTCTCCTCATAGGCTACCAGCGCTAGTTGCTATAGCTACAGACCTGGTGTCCTCAGCAGCTCATCACTGCAGGTCAGTAGTAGCCGGCAGAAGCCAGTAAATTCAAAAATGAAACTGAGAAAACAGGATCGAGATATGATGAATCGATGTAGTGAGACAACCCCTTTAATGTCTGATCATTGGGAATCCCACCAATCTATAAGACAGGGGCCCCAAGCACCACATCCATCTTCACTGTCCAAAATCTATGGGACTGGCAAAGATAGCACTCAGATATCTCCATTGCTCTCATTAAATTTGAATGGAGCAGCAGTGCGTATGTTTGACCAGCGTTTAACTCAAAGATTTGCTCGCTGGGCAAGTGCAGTGAGGAAGAACTTGGGGCCCCTGTTCTACCGATTGTGGGGTCCCAGCGATGGAACCCCCAGTGATCAGACATATTTCTTTTACCTATCCTGTGAATATGTGATAAATGTTATGGTGCCATATCCTTCAATTGTGTGACCTCCACCTTACAGCAGCCATCCACCTAGTGAGTGGCTGTGCATCAGTATTCTCTGCAATCTGCTGGGACTTTTTCTTTCTTTCTTTTGTATTCATTAAGTCCTATGGGTGATATATACCATGGTATGTTATACAGGAGTGTATGTAAAGTCTTTAATTGGTGAATATATTAGATTTCCTCAACAAAAAATTAAAATGCAATGTGAACAGAGCCTACCCTGAAACTATAGATAGAACACAAGCTTAACCCCTTAAAGAGGACTTGTGACATCTCCTGATAGGTCTGTTTTAGTAGCATTTAGTAGCAGCCTTGTGTTCCCTGTGAAATAACAATCCTGGAGCATCTCCTCTTATAACTGTGTTGTGCTGCTCCTCTATCATTTCTTCTAGAGATGCATAACTGAATCTGTCAGGTGGGTGTTACCATTCCAGGTTTTTTAAAGGGGCTTGTCTCTGCACACACTGACTCCGTCAGCGCTGATTGGACCATGTCAGACTGTGCAGGGACACCCCCCAAAATGGCAACACTCATCCGACAGACTGGAACACAGATGGATAGTGGAACAGCACAACACAGAGTTAGGCTATGTTCACACGGATTATTTGGGGGCGCATTTCGCCACGTATTTTGAGCGTACTGCGCTCTAATACGAGCAAAATGCACCCCAATCATTACGGTAATCCACAGTTCGCTTTCTCGCCGCGAGTAATGCTTGTCTATGGGGCCGGCGGGCTTCCGCCCCTCCACCCCTCAGCACGACTCCCGAAGACCCGGCTGTACGCCCTGCAATAAAGCCGTTTGAACTTACCCTTATAGTAAAGGACGCTGTTCCGGAATTATTATTTCACATAGATTTACTAAAACAGACTGGCTGCTATTAATGAATAGATTTAGTCGTATAAGGGTATGCTCACACGGCTTATTTTGGGGCGCATTTTGCCGCGTATTTCGCGCCGTACTGCGCTTAATATACGGGGAAATGCGCCCCATGATTACGGTAATCCATAGCTCACATTGAGTATTGTACGTGCGGGGAGATAAGTGACATGTTAATTATTTGGGGTGAATACGCGCCGCGAGTCTATGGGGCCGGCGGGGACCTCCACCTCTCCCCCCCAGCGCCGCAGGAATACGTGTGTATTAGCACGAGCTCCCAAAACACACAATGTACTGTGGCGCATACTGTACGCGCCTCAATACATCATTGAACATGCACTTAGGGCTTGTGTTTATTGCCATAATTTTTTGGGGTATATTTAATGTATTGAAAAACCTTTCTTAAAGGGAACCTGTCACCTATATTATGCCCCCCTTCCTGAGGGCAGCACAAGGTAGTGTCAAACCTGCTGTTCCCAGCGCTGTGTCCCTTATTCTGTAAGATGCAGCAGTTTTAGAGCATTTGCCCCTCAAATCTTATTCATGAGCATGTGTTAGCCCCGCCCACCAAAGGCTAGCTCCACCCACTGGCAGTTATTCACATGTTTCTACCTATTCAAAGTAATAGGTTTATCAGTTGAGGTGGGCGGGGCTAGCCTCAGGTGGGCGGGGAATGAAAAAAACTGAATCTTTGAATGACACTTCTGGCTGAAAACTGCAGATCTGAGCACTAAATACTAGAAAACTACAGCATCTTGCAGAAAAAGGGGCACAGCGCTGGAAACAGCAGGTCTGACACTAACCTGTGCTGTCTTCAGCAAGTGGGCATTAACTATGTGAGGTTCCCTTTAACTGTTATTTTAATACAAAAAAAACTATTTCAAAATGTTTTCAGCATCTAACATGCAGCATAAACACTAGCATTTCACAAAAGGGGACCCGCCTTTAAGAGCTAGAATGTGGAGACGCCATGTAAATGACTCTGGCCACCTATGAATTACATGGTTTGTCATACATTTGAATAGCTGCAATGTAATACTGCATTCCCTTTGGCCACTGCATGGGAAATGTATGTCAGAAGCAGTTTTCTCCAGCAAAGACATTTGATTCGTGGGGTGTCCTCTATTTTACATTGTGTTCTATCAATGCAGAATTGCAATAAACCATCTTACATCAATAAGCTGGCGGAAAGTCTCTTCAACTTGGTTCAAAATGCTTGGAGAGTCCCGAATGAAGTCTTTGATGGCATCCATGTGGTTAAACGTAACTAACAAAATATCTTTGGGGCGCGGGCAGAGCAGTACTTGGTACTTGAAGGCCATAGTCATCAGGTCATAAAGCTGTTAGGATAAAAGCAGACCTCATAAAAGACTATAACAGCACATGATCAGAACATTATTCCTAAGAATACAAACAACCCAATTACAGTCCATGTCCAGCAAAATTTAGGTGAACTTTCCACATGGCTTAGTACATTGAAGACTCCTAGCCCCCACTCTTGATAGCTGCCTACCTTGTCCATACTTGCTTGGTTTAGTCTCATGATAGATGCATGGGCGAGGCGGTCAAACACTGTCCGGAGGGCCTTTTTAGAATAGAGTTCTTGTGGCTTAAATAGTTCTTCCATAAACTTCTTGTTAAACATAGTGGTGATGATATCATTCATAACTGTAACACAAGCCATAAGAGAAAGTGACATTTCTCCAACAATAATGTAGTAATACCAGAGTGCAATTTACTTTTCTTTCTAAATCATTGTCACTAAATAACATACAGATGTCTACAAAGCACATCGTTTTATCTACATAACATACAAACCAGTAAAATACATCTTAAAATATACAGACATTCTAAATACTCTGCTCATATACATTGTATGAGCACACAGTTTGGATTCCCTGGGAGTGGTTTCATAAAATTTCCTTTAACAGCCTTTTTCTGCCTGTTCATGCATTGCTAATGACTAGATTACTACCAAAGGCGGCAGACAGGACTAGCATTGACAATATCAGAAATTATCTGATGACATACACAGCCTAAGCATATAAGTTTTTAACTACAGCCATGTACTGACCACCTTTAGGGCGCGTTCTCACGGCACAGGACAAATACCGGTCGGTTGGTCGGCCGGTATTTGTCCTGTTTTGCGGCTGTCCCCACAGCCGCGGGGAGGAGGAGTGGGGCGGCTTTTCTCCGCAATGAGAAAAGCCCTCCCCCTTCACATTGGCTTGCACAGATTCCGTCTGGAAACCGGACGGAAGATTGTGCTAGCCCAATGTTTTGCGGGCGGAAAAACCATTGTGCTCTTTTTCGGCCGGTTTTTCAGGCGGTCTGAAAAACCGCAAATCGGCTGAGGAACCGGCCGAAAACCCGTGCTGTGGGGACATGCCCTTATACAGCAAAGCAAATGATATTTTAAAGGGGTTGTCTCACTCCAAGGATTGCTTTTTATGTTAAAGTTCTTGCAAAAACAAGTCACTTTGCAATATATGTCCATTAACAGTGTCCTACCTATTCAGAGATATCCCCACTTGTATGAGCTGCATCAGCTCCTCAGGTCGCTATAGTTACAGACCTGTTTGATCTATCCTGATAGACTGCCAGCACTGGTTGCTATAGCAACAGACCTGGCTTCTACTGCAGCCTAGTAGAAGCCAGTAAACACGCCCCTGAATTCAAAGTAAAACCAAGAAAACAGGACTGAAGTGAGATGAATTGATGTAGTGAGCCAACCCCTTTAACTCATAAAAAAATTCAGCATTCAGTAGTTCCATTATGATTTGTATATGGCTTGTCCATGTGCACTACTCTATGCTAGTGAAGGGATAAGTGAACTAGATCTACAGAGATCTACACAGTCAAATCACATTATTATGACCAATATATCCAGAGTAACGCCATGCATAGCTCGGACAGCAGCTAGACGGGCTGGGAGTGACTCAATATGGTCCTGGTAGGTTGTCTTGGGGGTCTGGAGCTGGCTGCAGTGCATCCTACAGCTGCCGGAGGACGTGTGGAGGATAGTCCATAAAGCGAATACGACCACTGACGTGGTTCCACAGATGCACAATTGGGATCAATTCTGGGGAATTAGGTGGTGAGGGTAGTACTGGATGTCTTGTTCATGTTCTTCCAACCAATGTCAGACATTTACAGCTGTATGACAGATCTTATTGCCTTGTTGGAAGATTCCCTCCACTCCAGGGAAGACACTCAGGACATACGGGTGTACATGATCTGCAAGGATGGATTTATACCCAGGTTGGTTAAGATTTACCTGAACATGAATGAGAGGGTCAAGAGAATGCCACAAAAACATCCACCAGACCTTAAAGGGGATGTCTCACTACAAGGATTGCCTTTTATGTTAAAGATCTTGCAAAAACAAGTCACTTTGCAATATGTGTCCATAACCAGTGTCCTACCTATTCCTAGATATATCCTCTCGTATGGGCTGCATGAGCTTCTCAGGTCGCTATAGCTACAGACCTTTTTGATCTATCCTGATATGCTTCCAGTTCTGGTTGATATAGCTACAGACCTGGTGTCATCATCAGCTTGTCACTGCAGGCCGGTAGAAGCCAGTAAAAGCCTGTAAACATCCCCTGAATTCAAAAATGAAACCAAGAAACAGGCCTGAGGTAAGATGTAGTGAGACAACCTCTAAGCCAAATGGTCCGGCCAGTCAGCACAGCATTGCTCCTAGGGGACAAGACCTCTGTAATACATAATAGGGGAAAAAAACACTCCATGTGCCTATGTATGAAATTGCACGTAGATATATGGAGTCCATAATATTTCTATAAATGCCTTACCAGGAGTCACATGGACTCAAAATACAGTAATGTGCAAGAGCATCCTGACTGCATCCACTACCACATTATAAATCCAGTCATAACTCGATATATGAAACATCTGATGATGTAACCATAGGGCATAGCAGGAGGTCGGACCACTGAAGCCATAATAGAATAGAGCCTGTCAGATCTGCTGGATAAATGCTGGTGGGCAGCAAATAAAAAGGAAGCAAAAAGGACAGGTATAAATAATTAAAGGGGTTTTGCCACGATCCCATTTCATTCCTCCTGTATCCAGCTCTTCAGCTCTGTGTGCTCAGAATGGGGTGTGTGTGATTTGTTTGAATTGCATATCATGTGATCCAGAAGGATGACCTCAACAGACCTTTCCTCTCTGTAGTCAAAGTAAGGTCTGATTATGTAAAGCATTGTGAGTAGCTGAGAGGTAAAGTTTTTGCCTCCAGGCACAAGGGTCCTAGGTTCATATCCCTGCAGGAACCAAACCTGTGGATGTTTTTTCTCTTTATCAATGCAAATACCTCATTGAGGTTTCTTTTTTATTTATTTGCAGTGTTTGACTAATTACTAAGGGGTACAGAGGACAGGAGTAGAATGACAGCACCTGGGGTTGGAACACTCAGAAGCTGCCCGAGAGGAGAAGTGATGTCTGAGCTCTCAGCCCTGGTCGTATCCCCTGGAGACGAGCTTTAAACAATGGATCACTAAAGGTGCAGCTAAAACAAAAACGGTGCCGAATTTTTAATAATGGTGAAAATTTTATTATTTAATATGCAAGCTTCCCACGTCAATTTTACTTTGTTGCAAAACCTCTTTAACTCTGATAGCAGATCTATTCTCTAGCTCTAAAAGGTGCACTAACCTTGATGTTTCTAAACAATTATTTGATGTTGCCACCCCTAGCTCAATGAAAGTTACAACGGACTTATGAATTGAAACGGCAAAAACTGATTTATTGCAAAGGCTAAGGCCTTCTGTACACCGATCCCAAATGTGGTGCAATGCATTTCAATGGGGCAGAAAGCAGTTGTATCACAGTTTAGCCTCATTTGACATTGCAGTTTAAGGCCCTGTTCATATAATGTTAAAAGAAGCACTTTTTCTTCTTCCCCTCGTCTGTTGAAAATGGTTTCTAGGTACATGGTAATGCCAGTAATTTTACCTGAAAACAGGATTTCTCACTGATGCAACCGTCTTCTGTTGGCTCATGTGACCTGCACTTTGAGTTGCTGAAATACAGCATGGTTGTGTGACCCACAAGTTAAAGGGGTTTGGCACTTGCACTGGTCAGTGCTGCAGTAGTGAGCGGTTCCACGGTGGTGTCTATCATTTTGGCATAAAATAAAGCTCAGAATACTGCACTATTTTTTGTCATCCTAAACAGAACCTCCGATGCAAATGTAAGCCAGGACATAGCGTCACTCCTAGTAGTGTTTGTGCCTAGCATTCACATACAACCCAATTAGCCACAACAGACTGGCAAGCTCATTAAAGGGGTTGGCTCACTACATCAATTCATATCACCTCAGTCCTGTTTTCTTGGTTTCATTTTGAATTCAGGGGTATGTTTACTGGCTTCCACTAGGCTGCAGTAGAAGCCAGGTCTGTAGCTATAGCAACCAGTGCTGGCAGCCTATCAGTAGAGATAACACAGGTCTGTAGCTATAGTGACCTGAGGATCTGATGCAGCACATACAAGAGGAGATATCTAGGAATAGGTAGGACACTGTTAATGGACATATATTGCAAAGTGACTTGTTTTTGCAAGATCTTTAACATAAAATGCAATCCTAGTGAGACAACCCCTTTAATCCTTTTTTGCTACTCTAATAAAGCAGATATTTTACCCGTGAAAGCAACGACAGATAAATGTGCAGACAGCCTATCACACACCTTATATGCCTAACAAGCCAGCAGACGTCACGTGACTTCCTTGAAAAACTATGTGCAGTGGACATCAAAAGTAGGAAGTACTCATAATAATGTGACTCGACTGTGTATGAACAGATCTGGTCCATAAAGACAGCTTCTTCTTAGGCTATGTTCACACGGCTAATTGCAGGGTTGTACATTACACCCCGCAATTAAGCCGGGTGTCCGGGAGCTCGGTGCGTACTCCTGCGATGCGGGGGGCCCGCCAGCCCCATAGACTGTCATTACTCGCGGTGCATAATCATCCCGAATAAATGACGTCACTTATCTCCCCGCAGCTGCAATACGATCGTATTGTATACGCGAGGAGAGGAAGCGTAATCCATAGTTCTCTATGAGAACTGTGGATTAGTGTCATGATTGGGGGACATTTTGCCCGTATTAGAGCACAGTACGCTCCAAATACGTGACGAAATGGGTCCCAAAATAAGCCTTTCAGGTTACTGAATACTTTTGCAACATTTGAAGACATTTTGATTGTGTTGTAAATATTTACTCACTACCTGACTGGGCGAATGCGGGTTTGAAAGCTATAACGTTTTATTGCATTAGGTTATTTTACTAATTTTTTTCAACTGTTCTGTGACAGATAAGAATTTATTTTTATGTAATTTTACGTTTTTTTTTAAATGTTAGGAAAATTATTTTATTTTCATTTTCAATAGCAAAAGGTGGCACGAAGTTTTGTATTTATGTCACATTTTCATTATGGATGTTTTTATATAAGCAATATGTATTAAATGGGTTATCAGGGGCTGGACTAGAAGTTGTTTTTGTGTCGTGTTTTTTTTTTTGTTTCCTTACTTTGTTTTGGCTTCTCATGTATTTTACACATGGTCTTATAGGGGAATGTATAAATAGGTATACAGTTTAAATAATGGGTAAATTTAATAATATACAATTTAAACAGCATTTTATAGCTTAAAGTGGTAATGTTGATGTGGGATCCTCCAAAATGGGTATTTAATCACTTTTCTAAATATATGTGATTAAAAAAAATTGCAGCCTGAGAGAGTTACAGGCTGCCTTACCTGCCCTTAGTTACTTAAAAGCTTCTATTAGATACGACCTGACAAGAGCTGCTGGCCGGGCTTGCGCAGATCACACTTCTTATCTGATGAAAGGGAGCTGAAGAAGCTTTCAAGGCACCGGGTAGAAATATGTTGTCTTTTGTATACAGAATCCACTAGTTGGAGTGTGATTATCGGAGTAGAGCCCTGCTTTATCTGATGACAGAGAACATGAAAGCTCCTTCAGCCTCTTGAAAGCTCCTTCAAGAGGCTGTGGAGAAAGTTGTTGTCTTTTGTACACAGAATCCACTAGTTGTAGTTTGATTATTTGAGTGAACATTTCACACGATCCCTTATGCATGGCTCTGGCAGTCTCTCTCTCAGCTCAGCATGGCTTGTTTACATTTGCTTCTTAGCAGATAATGCACGTCCTGGCAAAACCCCTTTAAGTACAACCTCTTACATGCTCTAACTGTCAGCCCTCACTATTTAGACATTGTTGTAATCTAGTTTTTACTGTATGTGGCTGTTGGGTACATTTATTTGATGAACTAAAGATGTGATTTTATTACAAGAAGTTAGAACTAGTGTGGTGTTGGGAAAAAAATACCCACGTACAGGAGATTGGAGCACTCTGCAGGTCCACAGAGGTTTCCATCCACCCAAACCTGAAAAGGTCTGGTGGAAGACAAGGTGAGCGGGAGAAATACTTATTTAATCTAGTTTTTACACTTGTCCACATTTTGGCACAAAGTTCTTTATTGGAATTATTTTCTATTATGAACTGAATCATATTATCAGCGGTGCTTGGTTTTCTTGAAGAAACCTTATCTTTGATAACTCCTGAAAAGAAAAAGTGCTTGGTAGTAAAGTCTGGCGATCATAGTGGCTACTTAGTGAGGAGGGAAACAAAAGTCTTCATTTTCATGTTGCAAAAGCAATTGTGGCATTAGATTTTCTTGGAGCAGATTGAGAGATAGGTCTGAGGTGACTGTTTTATTGCAAAAGATAGGTCCAGTTAACCCATTACATGATAGAGTCCAAACTGTAACCCCAGGTTTATCAGACCAAATTACATTTCTAATAATGGTACGTTCACATTGCATGAGGTTTTCGTCGGATTTTCAGTTTGTGGATTTGGAAACCGTTTGAAAACCGAGTATCAACCATCCCCATAGACTTTAACCCCTTAAGCCGCACGCCTGAAAAGTAGTTAATGACCAGAAGGTTTTTTTAGTTTTTGCCTCCTTGCGTTTCAACAGTTGTAACTTTTTAATTTTTTTAATGACGCAGTTGTATGAGGCCTCGATTTATTCGAGACAAGTTGTACTTTATGGGGGAATAGTTTAAGTTCACGTATAAGTAATGGCAGAATTTTTTAAAAATGTTAATTTTTTTTTGTTTTTTTACAATTTTTTTACACCATTGACAATTCACACTTAATAACTTGTTAGATTAATTCTACAGGTTATTACATTCGTGTGGATACCTAATATGTGTAGGTTTTTTTTGTGTGTGTAATATATGCACAATTATTTTTTTTATTAAATATTTATTTTTATATTTATTTTTTATTCACTTTTTTTTTACACTTTGTATGTTTTTTACTTTTGTTTTTTGTTTTGTTTTTTAAATCCCCCAAAGGAAGAACTGTTTTTCATTTTTTTATACACTTGGTAATGTATTAGCATATTCATATATGCTAATACATTATAATCTGTGTCAGTCTGACACAGGCAGTTATCAGGACAGCACACAGTCTGCCCTGGTCACTGGCTTGTTACATAGACAGCTCTGGGGCGACTCTAGGTCCCCAGGGCTGACTGTGCAGCCGTTCCCCGGGCTCTGTCGGGTGACCGGGTGTTCCGATCACCCGACAGAGCAGGGAAACCCTTTGATTGCGATGCGGTGACGATCCGCAGCAATCAAAGGGTTAAAGCACCGGATTGCGGAGGTTTCCTCCGCTCCCCGATGCTCGCAGGAGATGCTCTGGGATCAGGGCTGGGTAGTACAGCTGCAGCGCCTGGAGCCACAAATCCCGATGTCTATAGCGATGCCAAAAGACATCGCTGCAGATAAACGACCGGCACCGCCCGACTTCAAAAGTCAGTGGGTGGTCATTAAGAGGTTAATAGAAATTCCGCCTAGTAGTCTACACTGAACGTTTTTTCTGCCTGACGGATTTCAGAACCGCCATGGTTGTGAAAAACTCGGAACATGCACAATCCTTCCTTTTCGGACGGAAGGTGTGTTATTTAATGGTTTAAGGGGACAACTGAATCCGCAAACCACGGACAGAACCATCACCCAAAACCATTCAAAAGACTACAAAATACTGTCCGAATTCTTAAACCGACACTGCCGTGTAGCCATACCCTAAGGCCTCGTTCACACGGCTTATTTCGGACGGATTTGCCGACGGATTGACGATCGTCAATCCGTCGGCAAATCCATCCGAAAAAAGTACACAGCCATTTTTTTCTATTGATTTCAATAGAAAATACGGCTCGTCGTTCAAAACGACGCAAAATTCCGTTCCGGATTGCCGCCGCGGATTGACGACGGCAATCCGGACGGAAAAACCCAAATTGACATGTCCCAAATTTTTTCCGGACGGATTCACCACCTACAATGATTGGGAGATGGTGAATCCGTCGGGAAAAACAGTTACAAATTTCGTGCCACCTTAGTGACACTTATTTGCAACTGATTTTTCAACTGATTTCAGAACGTATTTACATCGGAAATCCGTTGTAAATACGTTCTGGGAAAAAAGCCGTGTGAACGAGCCCTAATACTCCTTTGATTAATAATGGGCCATTAGACGACCTAAAGATATTCAGGAAATATCCAACTCTATCTTAGTTTATTTCTAATACCAGTGCCATTAAAACTTCATTTTCATAAGTAGCAACATAGTCAATGACTTTTTGTTGCACTATAAGTAGATCTTGTTTTGTCTGTACTTTTTATATTGTACTCTGGCAGTGCCAAGTGAAGTTAAACAAGCCTTATACCCCTCACCTTCTCATCAAGGGAGAATCAGGAGGGCTGACAACCCTGAGGCCCAATAGCTGGTTCCCAACAACATTTTGTAATGTGAATAGCTAACTTAAGCAGCACAAGCACCAATCTCTGAAATATTTACACATTTTATTACATTTAAAATCTCATCACCTTAAGGCTATGTTTACACGGCTTAATTGCGGGACGCATTGGGCCGGCAGCGAGTGGGGAGAGGAGACGGAATCCATAGTTCTCTATGAGAACTGTGGATTACCGTAATGACTGGGACGGATTTCAGCCCGTAATTCGCACAGTACGGCACGAATTACGGACTGAAATACGTCCCAAAATAAGCCGTGTGAACATGGCCTAATGCTGATGTTTTACAAATGCAAATGCTCAGAGCACTTACATAGGACATGATGCTGAGCAACACAGGTGTCAAAATTACTAAAAGAAGACTTTCCTGGTTAGTAAAGTACCTTGGCAGAGGGTCACACGGCCATTTACCCCCCCACGTATGACGCTCTTTATTTCTGGGATAGCAGTTGTCCTGTCCATTTTCTTAGTTTACAGATGGCTTTTGATATTAAAGGGGTGTTCCGAGACCTATTCATGCTTGTTGGTCCACTGGGATAGGAGTAAAAATAGTAGGTAGACCTCAGACTTGCCTCCTGAATGGTCTCCTTCACTCCCGGCTGCCGGTTTGTTCATGGTTCACAGGCCATGTCACCTGCACATGACAGCTGTCATGTTAATGATGATCCTTCTGTGCTTCAGCGGGGATAAACAGAATAGCAGTGAAGGAGACCACCCGGGAGGTATGTATGAGGTTTATTTTCTATTTTTTCACCTACCCGGACAGAACACCCCATTAAGATAATGTAAACTTACCCCATAAGGCATCTAGACAGTTGTTGCAAATAAAAAACAATATATAACTTACAAAAACAAAGTATAAGAGTAAAAATATATTTTCTATCTTCTTAGGGTATGTTCACACGGCTTATTTTGGGGCGCATTTTACCACGTATTTCGCAGTGCACTGCGCTTAATACGCGGGGAAATGCACCCCATAATTACGGTAATCCATAGCTCTCATAGAGAACTATGGATTACGCCTCCTCTCCACGCTCATACAATACGTCAGTACATCGTGTGAACATACCTAAGTCACATTACAAAACAAAACACAAAAAATAAAATACATATTGCTCATTACAGCACCCATGCAGAAAGTACACAGACACATGGACAAAATCGTTGGCACCCTTCTGTTAAAGAAACCCTACAATAGTCACTGAAATAATCTTAAACTGACAAAAGTAATAATACATTTAAATATACTGAAAATCAACTAATAATAATCAGATATTGCTTTTGAATTCTGGTTCAAAAGAAAAAAAAAAATTTAAACTGGCCCGGGCAAAAATGATGGTACCCTTAAAGAGGCTTTCTCACTACAAAGATTAGCTTTCAATAGGTAGGGACAGGTAACTGAAGACTTTTTCCAAATACATTCGTTTTTTGATTTTACCTTGGTCATAAGATAATAGAGATTTTATCTGCTTTGAGTGCATACAAGTATCTCTGGTTATGTTCACATCTTGCTTCCTATTTAGAAAGAGTAGGGAGTGACATCACCATGGATGGAGCTCATTCTTGGAGAAGACTTATTATGCTAATCACTGCTGTGCAACCACTCACAGTGGCCTGACAAGACAGAGGGTGAAAAGCTACCCGTTTGGGCAGCACATTTCGGTCCAGAATGAAATGTTATTGTATCCTGCACAAAATCAAGACACCCTGTGCCAAATACTGAATAACAGCCCCAGAACATGACAGAGCCTCCTTCTATGTTTCACAGTAGGTACAATGTGTTTTATTTGTATGCTCCAGTTTTGCGTCTGTGAACATAGAGCTGATGTGACTTTCCAAAAAGCTCAGGTTTTGTCTCATCTGTCCAAAGAACATTCTCTTACAAGCTTTGGGACTTTTAAATAAGCATTTTGGCAAATTCTAGTCTCACTTTTTTATTATTGGTTTTCAACATTGTTTCCTTTTGTGGTCGTCCTCCATTAATTCCACTTCAGCAAAGACAGCAACAGTGTGATCTGACACTTATGTCCACAGACAGTCCACCTCTACTCTCTTTGGAAGTTGTTCTAGGTCCTCTGGTTGTCATTTATGTGATCCGTCTCATCAAATGCCATCAATTTTTCTCTTGTGGCCACAACCAGGGAGGTTGGCTTACAGTCATGGCCAAAAGTTTTGAGAATGATACAAATGTTAATTTTTACAAAGTCTACTGCATCAGGTCTTATAATGGCAATTTGCATATACTCCAGAATGTTATAAAGAGTGATCAGCTTAAAGCAATTAATTGCAAAGTCAATAGTTGCCTAGAAAATGAACTTTTTCCCCCAAAACACATTTCAACTTCATTGCAGGCCTGCCTTAAAAGGACCAGCTAACATCGTTTCAGTGATTGCTCCATTAACACAGGTGTGGGTGTTGATGAGGACAGGGCTGGAGATCAATCTGTCATGATTAAGTAAGAATCACACCAATTGGACACTTTAAAAGGAGGCTGGTGCTTGGCATCATTGTTTCTCTTCTGTTAACCATGGTTATCTCTAAAGAGACACATGCAGTCATCATTGCACTGCACAAAACTGGCCTAACAGGGAAGAGTATCGCAGCTAGAAAGATTGCACCTCAGTCAACAATCTATCGCATCAAGGAATTCAAGGAGAGAGGTTCCATTGTTGCCAAAAAGGCTCCAGGGTGCCCAAGAAAGACCAGCAAGCGCCAGGACCGTCTCTTAAAAGTGTTTCAGCTTCGGAATCGGGCTACCAGCAGTGCAGAGCTTGCTCAGGAATGGCAGCAGGCAGGTGAGTGCATCTGCACGCACTGTGAGGCGGAGACTCATGGAGCAAGGCCTGGTGTCAAGGAGGGCAGCAAAGAAGCCACTTTCTCTCCAGAAAAAACATCAGGGACAGACTGATATTCTGCCAAAGGTACAGGGAGTGGACTGCTGAGGACTGGGGTAAAGTCATTTCCTCTGATGAATCCCCTTTCCAAATGTTTGGAACATCTGGAAAACAGCTTGTTCGGAGAAGACAAGGTGAGCGATACCACCAGTCTTGTCTCATGCCAACTGTAAAGCATCCAGAAACCATTCATGTGTGGGGTTGCTTCTCAGCCAAGGGAATCGGCTCTCTAATAGTCTTGCCTAAAAACACATCCATGAATAAAGAATGGTACCAGAATGTCCTCCAAGAGCAACTTCTCCCAACCGTCCAAGAGCAGTTTGGTGATCAACAATGCCTTTCCCAGCATGATGGAGCACCTTGCCATAAAGCAAAGGTGATAACTAAATGGCTCAGGGAACAAAACATAGAGATTTTGGGTCCATGGCCTGGAAACTCCCCATTTCTTAATCCCATTGAGAACTTGTGGTCAATCATCAAGAGATGGGTGGACAAACAAAAACCAACAAATTGTGACAAAATGCAAGCATTGATTGTGCAAGAATGGACTGCTATCAGTCAGGATTTGGTCCAGAAGTTGATTGAGAGCATGCCAGGGAGAATTGCAGAGGTCCTGAAGAAAAAGGGTCAACACTGCAAATATTGACTGCCTGCATTAACTCATTCTGTAAATAAAAGCTTTTGTTCATCATAATATGATTGCACTTGTATTTATGTATGTGATAAAAACATCTGACAAACACACATAAAAACCAGAGGGCAACAGATCATGTGAAAAATATTTGTGTCATTCTCAAAACTTTTGGCCATGACTGTACACTCCCATAGACCTTAATATTAACTTAAAAAGTTCTTAATAATAGGTGCAACTGTAGTAAGTATGGTCTTACAGCCTTCACCTTTAAACATGCTTGTCTATAAATTTCTTTCTAATCTCCTAAGACATTTCTCACCTTAGCTTTCTTTGGATCATGTCCTGTGTGGTACAAACCATGATATCAAACAGGACAGTGACTAATTTTCACCCTCTAAAGAGGCAGATTGACTGACTACAAGATTGAAGACACCTGTGATGCTAATTGCAGGACAAACCTTAGTTTAATACATCCCTATGCTCAAATTATTTCAATCTTTTCTCGAGGTACCATCATTTTTGTCCAAGCTAGTTTAATTGGTTTTTAGTTTTTCAGTTGAACCACAGTTTAAATAAAATATCTGATTTTCATTAGTTGATTTTCAGTAAATTTAAATGTATTACTTTTGACAGTTTCAACTTATTTTAGTCGCCATTGTGGTTATTTCTTTAACGGAAGAGCACTGAACCATAACATAAACTGACATGAGGTGCTCAAAACCTCCTACATAAAGAAAAGTAATGAAAACCAATATACATAAGACATCTAAAGGATACAGACCCTAACACAAGACACATCCAACTGTCATGGTCTGTATTGTTTGTCTTATGTACATGGGAATTCATTATTTATGAACATCTAGTAGTTTTGAGTGCTATATGTGGGTTTATGTTATGTTTCAATGCTTCTCGGGATATTTCCATATACATAATTTGTATATGGGTGCTATTATGTGCAATATGCAAGTAATGGAATATCCAATGATTTACTGCTGGATTCCCGTAGTTCAACAACCCAAGTGACTGCGCTGAACCTCTTATACAGTTATCAGAATTTTATTTCTTTAAAAGGAAAATGTGTTTTGTATGCTAGAAGCACACTTCATCAGTTCCAGCGGTAAATCATTGGATATTCCATTACCTACATATCTACGTACCCGGCTGCACAACAGTTCCAGGTCATTGCAACCAGACAGCAGCGATGCGATACTACCGTTAGTTCTTTAATCAACTGAAGGCTCTGGGTGTTGTGCCTCTTCCTGCACAACTCATTAAGGTTAGTGTACAAGAGATTGGACACTAATTGCTATATCCTAGTCGCAGTACTTTCGCTAGGGAGCGCTTTCTCTTTTTTTCTTCTATTATGTAAAATAAGTATTTTAGCATGTGTTTTATTTGTATTTTAACTAGTTCCTAACTGGGTCATTTACCCCTTCATCACCATCACCTTCCTTTCCTGACCAGGCAAATATTCCTTTTTCCTTTGTGCATACAGTGCCTTGCGAAAGTATTTGGCCTCCTTGAACGTTTCAACCTTTTGCCACATTTCAGGCTTCAAACATAAAGATATAAAATTTTAATTTTTTGTGAAGAATCAACAACAAGTGGGACACAATTGTGAAGTGGAACGAAATTTTTTGGATATTTTAAACATTTGTAAAAAATAAAAAACTGAAAAGTGGGGCGTGCAAAATGATTCGGCCCCTTTATGTTAATACTTTGTAGCGCCACCTTATGCAGTGATTACAGCTGCAAGTCGCTTGGGGTATGTCGCTATCAGTTTTGCACATCCAGAGACTGAATTCTTGCCAATTCTTCCTTGGAAAATAGCTCGAGCTCAGTGAGGTTGGATGGAGAGCGTTTGTGAACAGCAGTTTTTAGCTCTTTCCACAGATTCTCGATTGGATTCAGGTCTGGACTGTGACTTGGCCATTCTAACACCTGGATACGTTTATTTGTGAACCATTCCATTGTAGATGTTGCTTTATGTTTGGGATCATTGTCTTGTTGGAAGATAAATCTCCGTCCCAGTCTCAGGTCTTTTGCAGACTCAAACAGGTTTTCTTCCAGAATGGTCCTGTATTTGGCTCCATCCATCTTCTCATCAATTTTAACCATCTTCCCTGTCCCTGCTGAAGAAAAGCAGGCCCAAACCATGATGCTGCCCACCACCATATTTGACAGTGGGGATGGTGTGTTCAGGGTGACGAGCTGTGTTGCTTTTACGCCAAACATATCGTTTTGCATTGTGGCCAAAAAGTTCGATTTTGGTTTCATCTGACCAGAACACCTTCTTCCACATGTTTGGTGTCTCCCAGGTGGCTGGTGGCAAACTTTAAACAAGACTTTTTACAGATATCTTTGAGAAATGGCTTTCTTCTTGCCACTCTTCCATAAAGGCCAGATTCGTGCAGTGTACGACTGATTGTTGTCCTATGGAGAGACTCTCCCACCTCAGCTGTAGATCTCTGCAGTTCATCCAGAGTGACCATGGGCCTCTTGGCTGCATCTCTGATCAGTCTTCTCCTTGTTTGAGATGAAAGTTTAAAGGGACGGCCGGGTCTTGGTAGATTTGCAGTGGTCTGATACTCCTTCCATTTCAATATGATCGCTTGCACAGTGCTCCTTGGGATGTTTAATGTTTGGGAAATCTTTTTGTATCCAAATCCAGCTTTAAACTTCTCCACAACAGTATCACCGACTTGCCTGGTGTGTTCCTTGTTCTTCCTGATGCTCTCTGCGCTTTAAACAGAACCCTGAGACTATCACAGAGTAGGTGCATTTATACGGAGACTTGATTACACACACAGGTGGATTATATTTATCATCATCAGTCATTTAGGACAACATTGGATCATTCAGAGATCCTCACTGAACTTCTTGAGTGAGTTTGCTGCACTGAAAGTAAAAGGGCCGAATAATATTGCACCCCCCACTTTTCAGGGTTTTTTTTATTTACAAAAGTTTAAAATATCCAATAAATTTCGTTCCACTTCACAATTGTGTCCCACTTGTTGTTGATTGTTCACAAAAACATTATATCTTTATATTTGAAGCCTGAAATGTGGGAAAAGGTTGAAAAGTTCAAGGGGGCCGAATACTTTTGCAAGGTTTGAACTCTTTGTGCTTTGTCGCACTTGTTTGTCCCAGGGAATTCTGCAGAATTTTTTTGCCCATTTTCCGTGATATTTTGGGCTGATATGCTTTTATGTAATTTTTACATAATTTTTTTTATATATGAGGGAAAATAGTATTTAAAAAAAGTCTGTATTTCTCATTTCCCTTTCATCTGTAGAAGGTTTGCAGAAATCCATGTGCTTGTCACCTAAACAACCCCATTCAGATGAATAAAACGGATTTTCAGTTGCAGAAATTACTGAAACAATTGTTTTAACAATCACACATCCCTGTCAAATCACACTAATATTACTAGTTACACTGATGAGGAAGCATTGGAAAGCAACAGGCAGAAGCAATAAGCCAGTAGGAGAGAGCTAAAGAGGAGCCATCTCATCTACAGCACCCCGTACCTCGTTTTCTTTCCTGATCTGTCCAGTCATCTATGTGGAGGTAGGTCAGAGAAAAGAAAATGGCAGATCAAGATATGGTGACAGTATTTTTTTTATATAGAAATTTATCTGTGAATAAAGACACGTAGATTATCAAACTCATCAGTAAGAGACCAAACAAGTTTTCCATGAATAGACCTTAGGGCTTAGATTTGTAAATCTCAATTTATTGGCTTTGTGAAATTAGTAGTTTTGCATTTGTTCAAAAGTAACCATTAAAGTAGTTAGATGGAGGGGTGTCCTCTGTCACCACCTTATACCCTCCTCTTAGCAAACCTCCCCCAGGTTTGCCATTTCTCTACTCTTATTAGGACCTGCCAAAGGAAGGGATGCCTGTCAGTACTACACTGATAGGCATAATACACTGCAATACAGAAGTATTGCATGTATTTGTACCAGCAATCAACAAAAGTTAAAATAAAATGTAACAAATAGTGAAAAAAAAGTTCTCATTATGAAATGCTTCATTATCTAAACATAAAAAATAAAAATGTTTGGTATTGCAAGGCCTGTAGTGACCTATGTTATAAAACAAATGTATTTATTTTCCTTAG
Source organism: Phyllomedusa bahiana (assembly GCA_025379985.1). Taxonomy (NCBI): domain Eukaryota; kingdom Metazoa; phylum Chordata; class Amphibia; order Anura; family Hylidae; genus Phyllomedusa; species Phyllomedusa bahiana. The sequence goes on from JAODAL010000653.1 coordinate 222,562, forward strand.
TACATGTAAAAAAAAAACATAAAAAATGCCAAAATTACCTTTTTTGGAGCAAACAGTGATCAAAAAGTCATTTATATGGTATAAGTGTAAAGATATGGGTGTCCTTGAAGTCTTAGATGCCTCCTCTTTCTCCAACCTTAATATGATTGCTAACACACTCTGAACTAGAATCGGGAATAGAGCTCTCTATTGCATCTTTGAGCAACTGCACCCAAACCTGGCCTATTGATGCCTATATTTGGCAACTCTGCCTTTCCTTTACATAAATCTCTATCCAAATGTCCCCAAATAGCTATTTTTGACTTCTAATAGGCTCTGTCCTCTTTCTGACTTGAGGCCGCATCAAGTGTGGACTGTTTGTTGTATTGACCGTTAGGGCTTGTCCCCACGGGAAAGGTTTCAGTCAGTTTTACAGACGGTTTTCGGATTTGAAAACCATCTCTAAAGCGCCTGTCAACCTTTTACATTGATTTAAATAGAAAATCTGTGTAGCAGTCTCCATTGCACAAATTTTCCAACCGACGGTTTTTGACATCGCCGGCATTCCTAAAAACTTAGAACATTGTCATTCTTCTGCCCGGTTTTCGGACAGAACATGAACATGTAGATGTGAAGGGGGAGAGCTTGAATCTGCAAACAAAAGCCACCCACTGCGTGCCAAAAAGAGACTAAATACCGGTTGGAAATTCAGACAGGCATTTGGTCTATGCTGTGGGAACACGCCCGTACCAAACTTTTACAGATCTAATGTACCTGAGATTCAGCTACACAGAAAACTCACTTTTTTGAAGCTCCGTTCACTCATAAAGATCCACCCTTTAAATTGGTTTCCTTGCTCTATGTGGGATTGAGTTGAAATAACTGGGAATCTGGTTCCTACTTTTGAGATGATGGAAGCAAGATATTGGTCATTCGCAGTCCCCTAATGATTGGTTTCAAATATTTACTTGCACTCATAGATCTTAAATTTCAGAATAAACATAGGAAGTAAAACATAAAGGGTGACATGTATGAATGGGGCTGGGCCAGAATTCTGGCCTCAAAAAGTGGTAGTAGACCAGTTCTATAGATGTATGAACAGGTGTACTCCAAACTTTGGCTCGATAAGTGCCTCGGTACCGGGGCCAAAAGTTCTGGGGCGTTCTGGGGGCGCGTAGCACCACATTAGAATAAGGCTATGTTCACATGCCGTATTTTGGGGCACATTTCGCTGCGTATTTTGTGCCGTACTGCGCTTAATACACGGGGAAATGCGACCCATAAGGCAAAGAAGGAAAGGGCGTTTTCAGCTTATCCGGTGTCATTGTAATGCAGGGTGTCCATTAGATTCTGGATGCACGGCAAGTCCGGAAACTCCCACTGGCAACAAACACTTTTAACAATATGGTTTCCAGCATCCACATGTTTTCAGCGTCCTTGTTCTCCACAAACACAAACTTAGTGTGGCTACGTTTAAAACACTTGTACTTAAATTAGACTCTGTTAAAAAAGTTTCCATATTTCAGAAAAATCTATATTCATACATACATCTTTGTGCGATGCATCAACCTAAATAGATGGAGTATCACATCTGACACTACACCGACCGACGCGTTTCGGCAAGAAGCCTTAGTCCTGGTCTGGTTAGAGAGCACTGCTGTGCTCCTTTTTTATAGGAGACCGGAACTACGTGTCCCAGTCTTCAAAAAAGTTAACCCTATGATCACAATTTTGTGCTGACAATCAGTTTACACATTGTCATGCATAAGAACTAACAATGGTTAAAAAAAACTGTTTAAAATACAAAAAAAATTGTATCTTATTGCACCCTCTTACGATGTTATGAAAATGTAATATCAGAGCTATTTATAGTTAGTAATAATATAGTAAATCATGTTTAATATTAAGACCCTGCGGCTGCCTTGTACAGAGATAAAAAATCCATCTGGTCTCTCTGCTTAAGACTATATCTCGAATGTTACCAACTCTAGCAGGTGCCAGAATCCTCTCAATACCCATCCACTGAAAAGATGTTTTATCTCCTGAGTGTATTTCCAAAAAGTGTTTTGATACTGATGACATATTGTGTTGCCATACTGGTTTGCGTGCATCTAACAAGTACCGTCTGATTCTGAGTTTTAGTGGAGTTGTTGTACAACCTACATATTGTATACAACATGTGTTGCATGTAATTAAATATATTGCGTTTTTTGTATTGCAGTTGATATATTGTTGCACCTTATATTTTCGATTAGTAACATAAGATGTAAACATGTCTCCTGTTGATGTATGTTGGCAGGCTAAACAGGTGGAATGTCCGCATCGAAAAAAGCCTTTGTATGTGATCCAAGTGGCATGTTTTTTCTTATCACTTATATTGCAGCTAGGTTACATAGTTAGTATGGTTGAAAGAAGACACGTGTCCATCAAGTTCAACCAATGGTGGGGAAAATGTGGGTGATGGGAGAGAGACAAGGACATTATGCCCAGCCTCACCACTGGATAATTACCTTGAAACCCACAAGGCAAGAACCAATCTGCTCCAGTGGAGACTGTATCTCTGACCCCAGAGCCTCCACAGCCAGGATCCAGAATTTTACATGGCTAACATTCGCCATTAATATTCTTTAGTTCCAGGTAGGTATCTAAGCCTTTCTTGAACTCTTACAGTTCCTGCTGTGACCAGCTCCCAGCGCTATTCCACAGATTCACATTTCTACAGTGAAGACACTTCTCTTCTGGAGATTGAATCCTGTTTTATTAGTTGAACGGGTGTCCCCTTGTCCTTTGAGGGGGCTTCTCAAGAAATAATTTTTCCCCATACTTTTGTATGACATTTATATTTTATACAAAGATTATCATGTCCCCCCCGAAGCCGTCTTTTCTCAGACTAAACAAGTTAAATTCTACTAACCTCTCCTCATAACTAAGATGCTCCATTCCCCTTATAAGTTTGGTTGCTCGTCTTTGTACTCTCTCTAGCTCCATTACATCTCTTCTATAAACTGGGGCCCAGAACTGAACAGCATTTTCTAAGTGAGGTCGCACCAATGCTTTGTACAGCGGTAGAATGACATCCTTGTCCCGCGAGTCCATGCCTCTTTTAATACACGCCAATATCTTACTTGCCCTAGAGGCCAGTGATTGACATTGCATGCTGTTCTGTAGTCTATGATCTACGAGAACGCCCAGATCTTTCTCAACTAGCGATTCTCCAAGTTTTTCTCCCCCTAGGACATATGATGTCTGTAGATTATTTCTCCCCAGATGCAGGACTTTACATTTATCCACATTGAACCCCATTTGCCAAGTGGATGCACAAGCACTCAGAGTGTCCAGGTCTGCTTACAATTTATGAGTATCTTACGTAGATTGCACTACCCTGCATAGCTTGGTGTCATCTGCAAAAATAGATCTAATACAAAAATCAGTGGCCAGCAGCCCGACGGCAAAACATTGTAGAAGCACAATCTTCCATCCGGTTTTTGGACGGAATCTGTGCTTCTCAATGCGAGGGGGGGGGGGGGGCTCTTCTCCGCTCATTGCGAAGAAAAGCCGTCCCCCTCGCGGCCGTGGGGACGGGCGCCAAACAGGACAAATACCGGCAGGCAAACCGGCCGGTATTTGTCCTGTGCAGTGGGGATGCGCCCTAACTGTTGGTGTGAATGTAACATTGGCAAAAAATTTTTATTATGTTAATGATGTTTCTGTATTGTGGGGAATATGTTGTACTAAAGGTGACACCTTTGAAATTCCCTTGTTTGCCAATTTTTTGTTCGTCTTTGAGACTATCACGTTATATATAAGAAACTTTCCTACAGCTATCCAATAACATTTTTTCAGAATATCCCCTTTGTTTCAGCTTCTCTAATGTTTTATTTTGTTGAAGCATATATTCGTGTTTGTCGCTACAATTTCTTTTTATTCTTATCAGTTCTCCTGTAGGGATATTAGTTATCATGTGTTCTGGATGGCTTGAAGTGGCATTTAGAATAGAATTCTGGGATGTCTGCTTTGTGAAAGGTTTGACCATAACCATTTTATTTGGAATCCCTGACAAATTAACATCCATGAAATTTATGCTAGATTGGTGAGTAGAAAATGTGAATCTGAGGTTCATATCATTATTGTTAATGTATTCAATGAATTTAGGAATGTGATGAACAGGACCCTCCCATACCAGGAGGAGGTCGTCAATATAATGACCATACCACCTGGTATGGGAGGCGAACACATTGCCATGTGATAACAGAAAATCCTCCTCCCATTTTCCCATAAAGATGTTTGCTAGGGACGGGGAAAACTTGGCCCCCATAGAAGCCCCTTTTAATTGCAGGAAAAAATGTCCATCAAACGTAAAAAAAATTATGGGTGAGAAGAAACTCTACAACCATGACAATGTATTTGCACACATTTCCATCGTAGTGGCAGAATTTGTGGAGAAACCATCTTAAAGATATTAAGGCAAGATCGTGGGGGATGGATAGATAGAGTGCTGTAACATCACAGGTGAGCCATGTGTAATGGGATTTCCATTCCATATGTTCTAATATATTTATAACTTGTTTGGTGTCTCTGAGGAAGCCAGGGAGTTGGGGGATGAAGGGTTGTAATAAGTCGTCTACCCAGGCTCCCAATTTTTCGCTGTAAGACCCTATCCCTGATACAGTAGGTCGAATAGGTGGAGGGAAAATACCCTTGTGTACTTTTGGGAGTGAGTGATAGCTCAGATATTACATTTCATAACATCATGAGAGGGTGCAATAAGATACATTTCCTTTGTATTTTAAACAGTTTTTTTTAACCATTGTTAGTTCTTATGCATGACCATGTGTAAACTGATTGTCAGCACAAAATTGGGTTAACTTTTTTGAAGACCGGGACACGTAGTTCCGGTCTCCTATAAAAAGGAGCACATCAGTGCTCTCTACCCAGACCTGGACTAAGTCTTCTTGCCGCACCGCGTTGGTCTGTGTAGTGTCAGATGTGATCCCATTCTCCATCTATTTAGGTTGATGCCATCGCACAAAGATGTATGTATGAATATATATTTTTCTGAAATATGGAAAGTGTTTTAAACGTAGCCACACTAAGTTTGTGTTTGTGGAGTACAAGGACGCTGAAAACACGTGGATGCTGGAAACCATATTGTTAAAAATGCGACCAATAATTACGGTAATCCATAGCTATCATAGAGAACTATGGATTACGCCTCATCTCCCTGCTCGTACATTTCCGATTGTATTGTACGAGCGGGAGATAATTGACATGTTAATTACTTGCGACGAATAAGCGGCGCGAGTAATGAATGTCTATGGGGCCGGCAGGCTACCGCCCCTTCCCTTCCCCGCGGGAGTACGTGCTGATCGGCGTGACTCCCAAATCACCCGACGAAATTGTGGCCGTACGGTACGCGCCGCAATTGCGCCGTGTGAACATACCCTAAGTAGACACATTTATGATTCTTTGACGGCAAAACTTTGGCACAGAACAGTTAGAACAGCCAGACCAAGCTAAAGGTAATCTGCCTGAGTTGTCGTATTGGCACTAGACTGCACCTGTATTTATGACCTGCAACAGGTTCATACATTCTGGCGCAGTCTACACTATCTTAAAGCAATTTAGAACTGGTCTATCAGCACCAACATTCATACATGTCACCCAAAGTGCTTTCCAGATGGTATAGAACCCTTGATCACCTTCCTAAATTATACCCATTTATGTCTGATATATCTTGCGGAAGTACTGGGTCAATGGGTTCTTATTTCCAGATATAGTGAGAATGCCCTGAGGATCAGTGTCTTCTCTCTTTATAAATGTTTCTCGCTTAGATTTTCATGCTGCCTTCTTGTCCAATTCCTGATTCCCGATCTGCAGTTAATCGATTTCTTAGACCTTTTATGGCTGCTACCAGGCAAACTATGTCAGCTTACTTGAAATTATAGTAGGAGAATGGATGAACGGTGATAAAAGTTATATTTTCTTGGGTATTTGGCAGTCATGATTGCTCTACAAATGGCTTCTTGTCATCTCTAAGTTTTTTGTCCATGTAATTGATTAGTTTTCTAAATGTCTGCCCTTCCCTTTTTTTCTCCTTTAGTTTGTTCTATTGCTGAGTGCCTGTCTGTCTTGTCCTTTATTTCCGTATCCAGATTTTTCTTTCCATCATAGTATTATATGAGATTAGAACTCACCTCTGTTGTGTTTACGTGAGGATTCTGAACGTGGCTAGGTATAATTAGAATGTCAGTATGTCTTACAAGTTCAAAGGCATGCTAATCACACCCTATTCCTTGTATCTGTTTGGAATCTTTGGCTATTCTCTACTCTTACAAACAAGTCTATGAAAGCGATTTCATTTAAAAAAAAAAAAATTGTATTCCAAAATTATTGCCCTGCAAAAAACAAGCCCTTACACAGTTCCAATGATGGAAAGATAAAAAATGTATGCGAACCAAAGGCATTCCTTTTTTTTTTTTTTTTTTTAAGAATTCTAATTGTGTAAACTGGTGTCACCATAAGGGTATGTTCACACGATGTACAGCGGCGCGTATTGTACACACCGCAGTACATCGTGTATTTTGGGAGCTCGAGCTGATACTCCCGTGGCGCTGGGGGTGGGGGGGGGGGAAGCCTGTTGGCCACATTGACATGCATTACTCGTGGTGCGTATTCGCTGCAAGTAACTGACATGTCACTTATCTCCACGATCGTATTGTAGCGCGGGGAGAGGAGGCATAATCCATAGTTCTCTATAAGAACTATATGGATTACTGTAATTTCGGCGAGCATCTCGCCCGTATTAGAGCGCAAATACGTGGCGAAATGCACGGCGAATTTACGCCATGTGAACATACCCTAATTGTACAAATTCACAGAATAAAGTTAGCATTTAAATCATACAGCACAATGAAAACCTAAATATTACCCCCCTCCCCCCAAAAAAAAAAAAAAAAAGAATTTGCCAACACATTAAATCTGGAAGGCCTAAGGAAAAAAACTGAATTAAGACTTTGGAGTGGTCTAGTTAATCCTGACCTTAATCTGACGCGAGCTTAAAAAAGCTTGAATATTTTGTGTAAATTACAACATTCTGCAAATATGAGTGGACCAAAATTCCTCTAGAGTGTTGTAAAAGACTCATTGGCAGTTATCATAAGCAGTTGTTGCTGCTAAGAGTAGCCCAACCAGTTACTACATTTACAGGGTAATTACTTTTTCACAGGGCCCTGTAGCATTTGATTACTTTTTCCCTTAGGCCTTGTTCACAAAGCTTAAAATGGGCCCTATTTCGGCCCGTAAGTACCCGCCGGAGTACGCAAATTACAGGCTGAAAATGGCCCATTCATTAGGGTAATCCACAGTTCTCATAGAGAACTATGGATTACGTCTCCTCTCCCTGCTCGGTGAATACGCCGCGGGGGGAGATAAGTGACATGTGAATTACCAGCGGCGTATACGCGCCGCTGGTAATGAAAGTCTATGGGCCGGCGACGTGCCGGCCCCCCGCTCCCTCCTCGCCCCCGGCCACATGGCGTAATTTAAGCCGTGTGACCATAGCCTTAATAATAAAGACTTTCATTTAAAAAAAACTGCATTTTGTGTTTACATTTGTGTTATATTTGTCTAAGATTTAAATTTGTTTGGTGACCTGAAACATTTAAGTGTGACACATCCAAAAGATTAAGAAATCAGGAAGAGGGCAAATAATTTTTCACATCACTGAGTATTCCCATAGAACCTTACCAGCACCATGAGGTATGGATAGGTCATGTGTGAGTAAGGGGTTAAAGTTGATGTGGTTTCCTCAATATTACATTAATGGGGGATCTGACTCCCAGAACTTTAGCTGATCATCTCGTAAGAGCACTGCAGCCTCTTTATATCGGTTTGTGTGTTGTTCAGACTTGCAAAAGGCTGACCCTTCGTATCAGCAGGGCTAGGTATTGTAGTGTTGTCCTATTCACTTTAAAGAGAACCTGTCACATAGATTATGCCCCCCTTGCTGAGGACAGAACAAGGTAGTGACAGACCTGCTGTTTCCAGCGCTGTGTCCCTTATTCTGTAAGATGCTGCAGTTTTCGTGTATTTAATGCTCAAATCCGCAGTTTTCAGCCAGAAAAGTTGGTTACTGATGATGGTAGTGGATCCGCTGGACCTCCGCAAGCGATGGTGTAAGCCGTATCAGGGAGCGGAGTCTAAGTAGAACCCGGTTTTCACCAGAGCCCTCCGCAAAGCGAGATGGACTTGCTGCGGCGGGAAACTACCAGGTCACTTCCACTGGCGTGACTTGCTTGCGGCGGCGGCCAAGGTAGTGCGTGTTACAAAATCGTGAGACGTAGGCATAGTCGGGGACGGGCAGGAGGTCAGGACAGGCATCTGAGGTTTGTGGTCGAGGAACAGAAGCAGAATGGTACGGAACATGGTAATCAGAACTAGACACAAGGAACGCTTTCTCTATAGGCGGTAAGGCACTAAAGATCCGCGGGGACGTTCCGGAAGGAAGGAAGTTATATAGGGTCAGCGACCGGCCATAACCAATTGCCTAATGAGCGGGAACTCGCACACCGGCCGGCAGGGAAGATGCGGGGATGCGGGAGCGCAGTCAGGTAAGCCGAGCTGTGCAGGGGAGCGAGTGCGCCCGCGGCCCGATACGCGGACCGCGGCGCCACTCGCTCCTGAAGCCGGAGGAGCCGCAGCAGCACGAGTGCACCCGCAGCCCGACCGGGGGGCTGCGGGACCACTCGTGACAGAGTCATTCAAAGAGTCAGTTTTTTTCAAACCCCGCCCATCTGAGGCTAGCCCTGCCCACTTCAACTGATGTGAATAACTGTCAGTGGGCGGGGCTAGCCTTTGTTGGGTGTGGCTAACACCTACTCATGAATAATATTTGAGAGGGAAATGCTCTAACACTAAAGCATCTTACAGAATAAGGGGCACAGCGCTGGAAGCAGCAGGTCTGTCACTAGCTTGTGCTGCCCTCAGCAAGGGGGTATAATCTATGTGACAGGTTCCTTTTAATAGGACATTGCTGCAATATCTTGTACAGTGTTCTCATGAGTGCTACAGCTTTGAATTGGCATAGGCATAGACCCCCACCAATCTAGTACTGATCCTGAGGACAGACCATCAATTTTTAAAGCTTATGTATATACATAGTGTAATATTTAGAGAGTGTTCTGAAGACCGGAGGCAGGACGAAAAGATTTCCTTTGACCGGTTTCTGTGTCTATGTAGAAGATGGAGGAGAAACGGCAAGTAAGAGCAGGAAGCAAGACGATAGTCTAATACTATCATCTCTCCCCCTTAACAGCTTTTCAGTAATCCCTATTATGTAATAAATGGATTTTTGTAGATATTATCCCCCCGTTTACTAATCAGAGAGGGTTTGTGCTTTCACAGTTACAAACACACATGGACAAAGAAAGTAAAACCCACAATGGTCAATGAAATAACTTGAAACTGTTAATGATAAATTTTAATTTACTGAAAATAAACTAATAAAAATCAGATATTGCTTTTGAAATATGGTTTAACCCCAAAAAAAAAAAAAAAAAAAATAATAATAAAACTGACTTGGACAAAAATGATGGTTTCATTCACTTCATATTTTGTTGCACAACCTTTTGACAATCACTGCAACAAAATGACTTCTGTAACTCCCAGTAAGACCTGCACCGGTTCACAGGTACTTTGGCCCTCTCCTCAAGGGCAAACTGCGTCAGCTGTCTCCGGTGTGAAGGTGCCTTCTCTAGACTGTGTGTTTCAGCTCCTTCCACAGATATTCAGTAGGATTTAAATCTTAGCTTGTAGAAACCATTTCACAATAGTTCAATGCTTTGCCATTCCTGGTGTTTTTGGTGATTATCCTGTTAGAGGATCCATGACCTACAACTGAGACCAAACTTTCTGACACTGAGCATCCTACCTATCTTACCTATCTTATACATAAATTTGACCTGCATTGTTACTGTTTTGCTCCTAAAAATCGAAAAGTAAATTTTTATTATTTTGTTAGTATTTGGGAAATCCACCTTTGGTTTTCAATACTGCCTGAATCCTCCTGGGCTCTGGAGCAGATTCAAGCATATCGACCAAAATCTGATCCCAGGTCTCTTCTACACCTTCTTAATGTTGGTGCAGACTGGATTTGGATACGAATACAGCTTTTTCTTCAACTCTACCCACAAGTGTTTAATAGGATTGAGGTCTGGGGACTGTGCAGGTCAATACAGTAACTCTACATCATTGTCATTGAACCATTCCTTCTCCAACCTTGATGTATGAATCAGGTCGTTGTCCTGCTGGAACACTATGGGGGACATGTCTGAAAACTGTCTTGGTTTAAGACTTTTCTTGTTGCCCATAGCAACCAATCAGAGGGCCCCTTTCACTTTTTCAGAGCTCTATATGAAATGAAAGGGAAACGCTGATTGGTTGCTATGGGCAACAAAGAAAGTCTTAGACCAAGACAGTTTTCAGACATGTCCCCCTATGTCGTCCTTTTCATACCCATAGTACTCGAGTGTATGAAGTAGCTCATCTTGTAGGACAGTCACATATAGCTCAGCATTGAGATCACCATCAATCTTGGTCAAGTATCCAACATTTTTTTGCTGTGAAACATCCCCCATATCATCAGGCCTCCTCCACCGAACCTGACAGTTCTTCCAGTTTCTCGCTCTGTTCGCCCCTTTTCCCTTGATTCTTCCAAACCCATTTGCCCCCATCAGAGCCCGGTCTATTGACTTTCATTTTATTGCTCCAAATCACCCATTTCCAATCTTTCATTTTTCGTACTTTTTTGAAAACTCTTTGCTGGTGCTTCTTATGACGAGATTAAAGTCGAGGCTTCTTCACCTTTTTTCAGGCCATCATTCCAGATCTGTGTAATGTGTGTTGCCTGGTGCTTGCATGGACGTCTGATCTCACTCTTATGAAGCATACAAGCCGCTTCCACTGCTGTCTGTCGCCCAGAAATGATAGACCTTGTGATGAGCGACTTGCTGATATTTTGCCTGGACGTCCACCTCTTGGCTTTTGAATGCATGGATGGACTTCATTTCATATTCAAGAGACGCTATCAATGAGCTGGATGATGCTGTTTCTCTTTTCTTGGGAAATCTTCTTCATGACTGCTCAAACCACCAGTGACCTTTCACTTGGGAATCAACCTAATAACACATTGAGCTACTAGGGAATGTGAGAACAGGTTATAATTTGTAGTGTACAAGAGGAAAAAGATTATTCCACTACCAGGAGCAAAACAGTAACAATGCAGTTACATGACAAGACTCTGCACAACTAAGCAGAAGCTAAATAGTTGCAGGTCAAAGTTATGTGTGAGATAGCCAAGATGATTGTTTATAAAATTATGGAAGTCTCACGATCAAAGCTGCAGTAGATGGTAAGATATGGAGATTGAAAATCAAAAATTCAAAACATTGTTACCCTTTTGCTTGTCGATGTAAAATACATTTATTGGATACGACTTTAGAATCCAAAAAAACTTTTAAAAAGTGTAAATATGAAAAACGCTGCAGTAAGTGGGGTAAAAAACAGTTTTCAACAAAAACGTCCTGAATTTGTTGACTCTGTGGGCTACATGTATGAAACGGTTTTGGTCTAAAACTCACTTTTTTCCCCATAGAAATGTATGGGCAAAAAAGTGAGTTTTAGACCAAAACCGTTTCATACATGTGGCCCTATGAATTTGTTCTGAGTAATAGTATCGCCTACATCACAGAGGACCTCAAATCTGAGCTCATTATTTCCAGGCTAGAGAACGGCCTCTCTACACTAATTTGTGTTGGTGGCAAAGCGGTGACCACATGGGCAACATTTCTAACAATTTGGCCATGTTCACACGGCTTATTCTGGGACATAATTCAGTCCGTAATTACGCGCCGAAGTGCGCCAATTACGGGCTGAATCCGTCCCAGTAACTACGGTAATGCACAGTTCTCAAAGAGAACTATGCATTACGTCTCCTCTCCCTGCTCGGCGAATCCGCCGGGCGGGGAGATAATTGACATGTCACTTTCTAGCGGCGTATACGCGCCGCTAGCAATGACTGTCTATGGGTTGGCGAAGTGCCGGCCCCCCGCTTGCTCCCCCGCTCCCGCCCCGCCCACACGGCATAATTGCGGGGAATTACGGAATTACGCCCCGCAGTTAAGCCATGTGAACATAGCCTTTCAGGGTATAAAGGAAATGGTTGATCTTCTATTTCTTTGAAAGCAAGTGAAAAATTTTGCTGCAATCTGGTCAATCTGTTTGCTATGTGAGCAGAATCTTTTCCCTGAGGCAATGCTTTGCCTGCTCCATGTCATCCAAATACTTTTCAAAATTACACTCCTCATGTGATGAGGCTGAAGATATGGGAGCAGTAGCACTGGCAAGACCCAATTCCTCTTGCTCTTGGCACTGCATCGAACTAACTGGACCAACTTATTATATATTTTGGGAGTCGGCCCATTTTATAACCACTCCAACTCCTGCAAAATGGGTACCGAATCTGACTAAACAGCCAAGCATAGAATATAATGTGAAATTGCAAAAAAAATTCTAAGTGGATCAAAATGTGAAAAAAAACGTACTTGCGCCGTGTTTTTTTTACGCTGCCTACTCTCCGGTATAAATGATGTGTTTTCTGTATTCTGCAGGTTGGTATGATTCCGGCAACACCAAACATGTAGGGTTTGTGTTATGTTATAGTACCATAAAAAACAAATTTTCTATTTTTGAAAATTGCGCCACAGCACCATTTTCGGCGACCAATAACTTTTTTTGCACTTCCACACCTGAGTGAGGGTGCATTTTTTTGCGGCAGGAAGTGTACTTTCTAATGGTACCATTGATCACTTTTATTCCAATTTTTAGCAGACCTGAAATGAACAAAAACACAATTCTGGTGCTTGGAAGTCTTTTCTTCTACAATGTTCAGTGATCTCTATAAATTATATTATATTTTAATAGATCAGACTTTTTGGGACACGCCGATCCCAATTATTTTATTCTTTGTATTTGTAAAATGGGAAGTGAATTAAACTCTAAATGTATATATATATAAAGACTCGCACTCGTCCAGCCGCCATCTTGGACAGTCTTAGTGGGTCTTTAGCTCTCGGGAACGCCGTCTTTGGTTAAACGGATGGCACTCCAATACAGGTTTCAGTTTCAATCTGGCTTCACCAGTTTTTATTTTTCCAGGCACAGAAAATAAATGTTACAGCAGTACACAGGATAAACAAAAACCTCAGGCCACTAACTAAACTTCAACGTTTAGCCCTCAACTACCAGGGCTCTGTGCCTACTGCACAGCACCACAACCTTATTGGCTTGCCAGTCTCTTACTGGTTCCGGCTTCTCCTAAGCCTCTGGGGGGCAAGAGCCCTTCACCTTAGTTCCACTGCTGCTCCACTTGCAATAGCAGACCTCGCCTCCTTTAGGCCCCGTTCACACGGCTTATTTGCCGACGGATTGGCGCCGTATTCCGCGCCGGATTTGCGCTTCAATACGGCCCAATCCGTCGGAGTCTTTAAACGGTAATCCACTGCTCTCATAGAGAACAGTGGATTCCGTCGCTCCTCCCCGCTCGGAAAAATCCGCTGCGGGGGAGAAAGTGACATGCACATTATTTACGGCGCGGACGCGCCATAAACAATGCATTGCCTAGGGGGCCGGGAGCTGCGCCCCCCCGCGCTCCGGCCCCGCCCCCATCCCGCCCCTTATTCACAAGCGATTTGTGCGCTCAATACGGCGCACAAATCCGTCGGGAATAAGCCGTGTGAACACGGCCTAAGGGCTTTTATAGCCATCCAGAGACTGGCCCAAAACCTGGCCTGGAACGTGGGGACGGGCCTCCCCCACCCAATGCTATGACCGTTCCCGGGAAAAGGCAACCAATCACTACCGCATAGCGCAATACTACCTGTGTCAGTAACCTAGGGTTCCCGACGCTATCTGGTTTCCTTCCCCCACCGAAGCCAGGACTTCGGTTTGGGACTATGCCACCTAGTGGCAGAACCAATGACCACCCATGGTCGCTCTGCCACTATATATAATATATATAAATATATATATATATATATATATATATTTTTTTTTTTTTTTTTTACTTTAACATCTCTTAGGGTGCTTGACCGCTAGGGGGAGCGATCATTTATACAGCCCTTATACAACCTATACAGGTGTACAGAGATTTCGGTTCTACTGCTTCCTACCTGGGACAGGAAGTAGTCAAACAAAAAACATGTTAATTATGGAGGCCATCACCAGGCTTCCAGACGCCATGCTAACCGTTCTGGGCAACACGATCTTGGTGGTGCGCGGCACTGTTTCTCATTCATTTAGATGCCGCTATCACCGCAACGTCTAAGGGGTTAAGCAGCACGGGATGGCACTGGCTCCATCCCACTCTGCAACCAGCGGGTGTTAGTTGAAAAGCCCCTTGCCGGTGTCATTCAGAGGTTAAACTTCTGAATAATATGTGCAATTGCAGTAAAAGGAACATCAAGCAGTGGAGATGGTCTTATAGCCTTTGCTTTTAACATGTTTGTCTGTAATCTTTTCTAATCTCCTGAGATGGCTCTCTCCTTGGCTTCTTTTGGTCCATGTTCATTGTGGTACACACCATGATACCAAACAGCACAGTGACTATTTTTTTTATCATTTAAATAGGCAGACTGGGATTACAAGTTTGAAGACATCTGCGATGGTAATTACAAGAAACACCTTAGTTTAATATGTCCCTACTTGGTCAAATTATTTTCAATCTTTTTTAAGGATACTATCATTTTTGTCCAAGCCAGTTTCGTTAGTTTTTTGTTGTTTTTTTTTTTTTTTCTGGTTGAACCATAATTCAAAATAGCTACATGACGTTTAGTACATTTAAATACATTATTAGTTTTGACAGTTTCAAGTTATTTATTTATTTATTTATTTTAATGGAGGGGCACCAACAATTTTGTCCACATGTGTAGGCATGCATGAAACATTAGAGCCTGATGCTGCCATATTATGTAGAAGATGGACACCATTTTATATATGACAAGTATGTATTTCTGTACATGCTGATTTCACGTAATTAAGAATAATTAGCTTTCCATTTACTAATATTTAAGCATGAGCGCTATTTCATTTTGCACACAAAGTGTATCCCTACTGCCCAATCAGAATCAGAGCAGGATTACTGCAGTACTGGGAAGATATGTGCATGTAAATGCAGGCAGAAGTGACCTGTCTAATTACTGTATTTAACATCTTGAACTTTTATTTTTCAGTTTTGTGCACAGAAAGTATTTAAATGTACTAAACGTCATGTAGCTATTTTGAATTATGGTTCAACCAAAAATAAAAAAAAAACTTTTATTCATGAACATGAATTTTTATGCATTTGGTACAAAATTACATTACGGTTTAATACAAAATTGCATGAAGGCACCCATAAGGGGATGTCCACTTTCTACTGTCTTTATTACTGTCTTTATTATGTATATCATAGGAAACCATACAATTTCCAATTATACATATATTAAAAAATTCTGCTCCTGCACGTATTATATACCAGTGCAGTAGACCAATATATAGAAATTGGATTGTATAGCCCTCATTCCTGTCCTTAGTAAATGCTGCCATGGAGTAACTGTATGGACAAATCACTGCTCAGAGCATTCACCTCCGAATGGTGATGTCAGGCAGTGACATATGACCGCTGCCATTGACTGCAGTGCTGATGATCCAACTGCCAGCAACGAAAGTTATCAGACAGAGGCAGCGTTGCACCATGGGTGAGGACAAAGGTGAGTGTGTTTTATTCTAATTTTGTCCCAGCAGCAGTAGTTTATTTTCAAATAATTGCCCAGACAACCCCTTTAAAGTACTGGGTGCCAGGTGTCTTTTATCTGAAAATATATGTTCATCTTAGGACTCAAATTTTGTATATTCCAAAATTATTAATGACTTAATGGCAGTGAAAAGGTTAAGGAGTAAACTTACCAAATGCGGCATATAACCAAAACTCTGTCTTGCTACTGCAATCCCCCTATTTCCTTAAAAGGGTTTTGCCATGATCTCATACCTCCTGCATCCAGCTCTTCAGCTCTGCCTCAGAAGGAGGCATGTGTGATTTGTTTGAATTGCATATCATGTGACCCAGCAGGATGACATCACCAGGCCTTTCCTCTCTTTAGTCAAAGAAAGGTTTATGTGTAGAACTGTAAGTAGCTACAATGTAGCTCAGAGGTAAAACTTTTTCCTCCATGCACAAGGGTCCTTGGTTCAAATCCCTGCAGGAACCAAACCTGTGGAATTTTTTCTCTTTATCAATGCACAGACCTGATTGAGGTTTCTTTTTTTTATTTATTTGCAGTGTTTGACTAATTAGTAAGGAGTATAGAGGATGGGAGTACAATGACAGCACCTGGGGTTGAACACTCAGTAGCTGCCTGAGAAGAGAGGTGCTGTCTGGACATGTGCGACCAGGACTGAGGAGCTAACAGTCCCGGTCGTATCCACTGGAGATTAGCTGTAAACAATGGATCAATAGAGGAGCAGCTAAAACAAATAAGTTTCAGAATTTTTAATAATGACAAATGGTGAAAATGTTTGTTATTTCATTTACAAACTTCCCACGTCAATTTTACTTTGTGGCAAAACCCTATTGAAAACTCTGTGCTTGCAAGCACGGACTTCAGACAGAGAAACAACGCTGCATGTCTGAGGCAGATTTTCTGTCTCCTATACTAGACAATTCTTTGTCTGCACATGCTGAGGATACTCGTGTGAGATCCGTGTTATCTGAATGTCGATTCTGATTTTACTTTGAAATCATTGGGAGGCGTTTCACTGTCAGTTTTCCATCATATTTATGCTGTAATCTGCTGTTCACTGTGTGAACGACCCCTTACCACTCCGGATCGTATCTGTGAACCACTGTACTATGGCATCTCAAAGTCATGGTGCAGGCAGAGGAGCTGAGACTGCGCCATCAATAGTGGGTGAGCCAGCTATAAAAGGTGATCATGGCATCTAAGAGCTTTAAAGGGAACCTGTCACATAGGTTATGCCCCCCTTGCTGAGGGAAGCACAAGCTAGTGTCAGACATGCTGTTCCCAGCGCTGTGTCCCTATTCTGTAAGATGCTGGAGTTTTAGAGCATTTACCCCTTAAATCTTATTCATGAGTAGGTATTAGCCCTGCCCACTGACAGTTATTCACATGTTTCTACCTATTCAAAGTAATAGGTTTGTCAGTTGAGGTGGGCGGGGCTAGCCTCCGATTGACCGGGTTTGAAAAAAACTGACACTCTGAAGGACTCTTCGAATAACTCTTCTGGCTGAAAACTGAGGATTTGAGCATAAATACACGTAAACTCAGCATCTTACAGAATAAGGGACACAGCGCTGGAAACAGCATGCCTGACACTACCTTGATCTGTCCTCAGCCAGGGGGGCAAAAACTATGTGACAGGTTCTCTTTAACAGAAAATCTGTATAGTTTTTTAGCCCTTTTGGGTGCATATAAAATTCCTTTGTGAAAACACACACAATACTTTTTTACCATTTGTTTCATGCTGTCTGCATTTCACACTTACATAGGGTTATTAGTGTGCATTTACACGGTAAAAACCAAATACCTGTTGGATTTCCCGATTTATCACGCAGGGGGACGGCTTTTGTCCACAGTTTGTGGATTCAAGCCGTCCCCCTTCACACCCACATGTTCATGTTCTTCCCGAAAACCTGACGGCAGAATGAACATGCTCTAACGTTTTTAGTTACGCTAGTCCGGTGAAAAATCCGTGCAGAGGGGACTGCTGCATGGATTTTCTATGGAAGTCTATGAGGGAGCGTTGCCTGTCAGTTTTCAGACGGTTTGTGGTTTTACCAACCAACCAATAGCCCTTGCCCTTACAGTCATGTAGATATTCTATATGTGCAGGTTTTAGCTTCTTTATGTACAATATAATGTATATTAAATAATCTCAATACATTTTGCTGAAATTTCGATTTATTTATTCATATTCTATCATTTATTTCTATCCACTTCTTTAGGGCTAGTTCACACGGCTTAAAGCCGACGTAATTGCGGGACGGATTTCGCCCCACAATCCCGCCGGCAGCCGTACAGCGCCGGCTCCATAGACACTCATTATTCACGGCGCGTACACGCCGTAAATAATTCACATGTCACTTTCTCCCCCCTCGGCATATTCGCCGAGTGGGGAGAAGAGACGGAATCCACAGTGCTCTATGAGAACTGTGGATTACCGTAATGACTGGGATGGATTCCAGCCGTACTGCAGCGCAAATACAGCGCGCAGTACGGCTGCAATCAGTCACAGAATAAGCCGTGTGAACGAGGCCTGGGGCAGTTTTATCAATACTAATGGCCAGCACTGGGCCCCCAGCAATCAGTCATTTATCACCTATCCCATGGATGAACCCCTTGAAATAGGAGCCAGGACATTGTCTGCAGTGACACCCCAATGCAGGAATGGGGAGGTCAGTATGTGCGACACCCAGGAGATTTGTCAGCTCTTCCAGGAGTCTTGGAAAACGGCACTTTTTCCAGGAGTCTACCAGTGATTCAAGAAGAGTTTGCAAATATGGTCTTCACCACTTAGAGGGGTTTTCTCGCTACAAAGATCATATCTTTAATGATGGGGACAGTAAAAATAAGCACTTTTGTAATTGGTGTGCATTACCTAAGTCACTTACTATAGCAGATTTGAGCTAATCTCCTCCTGTGTGTTCTCAATACTGTACTGTGTATGTATCCATCTTGTGAACTACAACCCCCATCTAGCAACCCTGTGGTTCTCAATACTGTAACTGTGTATGTATCCATCTTGTGAACTACAACCCCCATCTAGCAACTCCTGTGTGTTCCTTTGATGTGCATCTTCTCTATGTTATAATTTGTGTTCACCACACTGTCCCCTCCCCCACCCCAACCCCTGCATTTTGTTTAGATCCAGCACAGCTAACCATGTTATCTGACGTCCAAGTTTTCCCTCAAGTTGCTAATTAACTGAGTCGACCCCTCCCATCTCCTCTTCACCTCTGATTGTCTGATCTGAACTTCAGTCTGTATAAATCCATGCTTAAGGGTCCCTTGTGACTTGGTGGCAGTGCCCATGGTTCCAAGTGGCAGACTTAAAACCAGACTTGAACAAGGATGGCAAGGTAACACCTCCTCTTATTCTTTCCAGCTATTAGCCTGATAACCTTTCTCCCACCATGCTTTTCCTTCCCTGCATTATCTCAACCTCCATTTTCCTGAATCTAGTTGCCTATCCCCACACCCCTTTGCTGGGCAATGAGTTCTATATCTCTCCCTGCATTCTTCCCTCTCATCTGACTGCTGCCACCAACCTCTTTCCCACCATCAACGCCCTCTGCACCAAACATACCCAAGCTAAATACAGTCTATCCTACTCCCACCTGCTCACCCTCTCACTGCTGCTCCTGGCTGCTGGGGATATATCTCCTAACCCAGGGCCTCCACAGCACATTCCAACTGTTGTCTCTAGCATTACCAACAGATCCACCCCTACAAACTCTGTAAACCCTCTCAACCTTAAACACATTCCCTTGATCCCAGCTCACCCTCTCTCTCTCCCTGGAGCTCTCTGGAACCCACGGTCTGTATGTAACAAACTCTCCTACATACACGACCTATTCATCTCTCACAAATTACTTTTCCTTGGTCTAACAGAAACCTGGCTGACCCCCTCTGACACTGTCTCCCCTGCCGCACTCTCCTTTGGCGGTCTCCAACTTTCCCATACTCCACGCCCCGGTAACAAGCATGGAGGAGGTGTTGGCCTTCTCCTATCTGATACCTGCTCTTTTGTTCCTATTCCTCCTCTACCCTCCCTTACCCTCCCCTCCTTTGAGGTGCACTCTGTCCGCATCTACTCCCCCTCCAACCTGCAAGTGGCTGTGGTCTACCGTCCCCCAGGCCCTGCCACTGCCTTCCTCGACCACTTCTCTTCCTGGCTTCTCCACTTTCTTTCCACTGACATCCCCACTATTGTCATGGGAGATTTTAACATCCCAATTGATGCACATCTCCCTGCTGCCAACAAACTCCTGTCACTCTGCTCTTCCTTTGGCCTCTCACAGTGGACCTCTGGATCCACCCACACAGACGGACACACACTGGACCTCATCTTCACCCGCCTCTGCCCCCTATCTGACATCTCAAACTTCCCTCACCCCATATCTGACCACAACCTGATTACCTTCTCCACCATCTCCACTCCACCTGCTCCTCCTGTCTCACATCTAGTGCACCCCCGCAGGAACTTACAAAACCTCAACCCTCGCACTCTCTCTGACTCTCTTGCACCTCTTTCTACCATATCCTCACTTGACAACCCAGACACAGCCGCTGCTTTCTACAACAACACAATCACCACCACCCTTGACTCAGTCGCTCCTCTCACACACAACAGAACCCGCAACATCAACAGACAACCCTGGCACACAGCCTCCACCAAACAACTGAGGTGAGCTTCCAGAATTGCTGAAACGCCGCTGGAAGAAAAGCCGCTCACACCGCTACTTCACTTCTTACAAACAATCGCTACAACGCATTTAAGTCTGCACTCACTACCCGCCAAACAGGATTACTCACCACTCTCAGAGCCTCCTTGTCTCACAACCCCAGACATTTATTCAACACCTTCAACTCTCTCCTCGCCCCCCAGCACCTCCTCCCCCATCTCTCCTATCAGCGGACGATTTTGCAACTCATTTCTTAAATAAGATCAACCTCATCAGAGAAAGTTTCACCCCTCAGTCCCCACTACCCACCTCTATACCCCTACCATCGCCATCACTCACCCTCACCCTGACACAGTCCCCAGTGAACACTTCCATAACCTGATTTCCCACTGTTAGTCATGATAACCTCTCCTCTCTAGTGTCCAAATCCAACCTCACTACCTGTAACTTTGACCCACTGCCATCCTACCTCATCCCAGACCTCAGCACTGTTATTTTCCCAGCCCTCACCCATCTTTTCAATCTATCATTAACCTCTGGCATCTTCCCTTCCTCTCTTAAACACGCGACCATCACACCTATCCTTAAGAAACCATCTCTCGACCCCTCCTCACTGTCCAACTATCGCCCCATCTCACTGCTCCCTTTTGCTTCCAAACTCCTCGAGCAGCACGTCTATCTTCAACTTTCCTCCCACCTCTCCTCCAACTCTCTCCTTGACCCACTCCAATCAGGCTTCCGACCCAACCACTCCACTGAAACTGCCCTAACCAAGGTCACCAACGACCTAGTAACTGCTAAAGCCTCACGCCACTACTCCGTCCTTCTCCTCCTAGACCTGTCCTCTGCCTTTGACACTGTCGACCACTCCATCCTTCTACAAATCCTCTCCTCCCTCGGCATCATGGACCTAGCCCTCTCCTGGATCTCTTCATACCTCTCTGATCGGACATTCAGTGTCTCTCACTCCTGCACCACCTCCTCCTCCTGCCCGCTCTCTGTTGGTTTCCCCCAGGGGTCAGTCTTGGGCCCACTCCTCTTCTCCATCTACACTCTTGGTCTGGGTCAGCTCATAGCCTCGCATGGCTTTAACTACCACCTGTACGCGGACGACACCCAGCTTTTATATCTCCGGTCCTGACATTAACTCCCTTCTCTCCCGGATCCCAAAATGCCTATCATCCATTTCCTCCTCCTTCTCCTCCCGTCGCTTAAAACTAAATGTAGATAAGACAGAATTCATCATCTTTCCACCGTCCCTCTCTACCCCTCCACCTGATCTCTCTATCCCTGTTAATGGCCACACCCTCTCACCAGCTCCACAAGTCCGCTGCCTTGGGATAACCTTTGACTCCTCTTTATCCTTCAAACCACACATCCAAACTCTCACCTCTGCCTGCCGCCTCCACCTGAAAAATATTTCACGCATCCGCCCATTTCCTCAACTCTGACACTACTAAAACGCTAGTCCACCCCCTCGTCATCTCCCGCCTTGACTACTGCAACATCCTTCTCTGTGGCCTCCCAGTTAGCACCCTCGCTCCCCTTCAATCCATCCTCAACTCTGCCGCCCGTCTTATCCACCTCTCTCCTCGCTACTCCTCTGCCTCTCCTCTCTGCCAATCCCTGCACTGGCCGCCCATTGCCCAGCGAATCCAGTTCAAATTACTAACCCTGGCCTACAAGGCGCTCGATCACCTCTCCCCTCCAAACATCTCTGCCCTAATTTCCAGATACCTCCCCTCACGCAATCTCCGCTCCTCACAGGACCTTCTCCTCTGCTCCCCTCTCATCAGCTCCTCACATAACCGTCTCCAAGACTTCTCCCGTGCTTCACCCACACTCTGGAACTCCTTAACCCAAAACATCAGACTCTCCCCAACTTTCACCAGTTTCAAAAGCAACCTGAAAACCCATCTCTTCAGGATAGCCTACAATCCACACTAACCCCACCACCACTACACCGGCCCACAAGCATGTCTGCCCCACACCTTCTGTCTCTCCCCTTCTTCCTTGTAGATTGTAAGCCCTCGCGGGCAGGGTCCTCTTTCCTCTCTGTTTCAGTTACTAGTCATTTTTGTCACCATTGTATTTGTTCAATATTTGTTATGTATGTAATTCCCCTTAAATGTACAGCGCCCTGGAATTAATGGCGCTCTAAAATAAATAATAATAATAATAATCTGTGCATCTATAGCTATTTCTACAGCAGGTGGTCGGGACAAGCCTCCTTTTTTGTGATTGGCTGACTGACATTTCATTCAGCCTGTTCGACATGCCCCCTGGATGGGATACGCCCCCTGTGTAGTGATTGGCTGCCTGCACTCTGTGCTTACTCCCCTCTGAACTGTTGAAATTGAAATGAACTGCCTGTGATGACTGTGTGTGTATAATAAAGGCTGTCTCAGCTCCTCTCTATGTGATGGCGCTATGTAAAGGATTTGGACAGTTACTGAGAATCTAGCTGTTAGATTCACTCTCTCCTTATATAACACAGCCTTATACACTGCTCCCCCCATATAACAGTCTTATACACTGCTCACCCCCTCCCCCATATAACACAATTTTATACACTGCTCCCCCCATATAACAGTCTTATACACTGCTCCCCCATATAATACAGCCTTATACACTGCTCGTCTCATATAACAGTCTTATATACTGCTCCCCTCCTATAACACAGCCTTATGCACTGCTCCCCCCATATAACAGTCTTATACACTGCTCACCCCCTCCTCCATATAACACAGCCTTATACAGTCGGCTCTACCTCCTGCCTGATAGAGTGGGGAGCAGTTTGCATTTCTCACATTTGTTTCATCAGTTCAGGTTGTATGTATGACTGCTTACAGCAATGCAGATGTTCTGGTTACAAGGAGCTTGTGCAGCCTGGGAGGCAGGTGACAGCTCTGCAGACAAGAGAATATTGAAGAAGGTTTGCAGAACGGTGACGTCCTCCCCCTTCCACTGCACACACATTATGATAATGTCACCAGTCTTCAGTGAGAAGATACACACCTCCTGTGAGGGGAGACATGCCTACTGGGAGGAGAGACACGCCCGTGAATTTGAACCTGTAACAGATAGAAACAGCTCAAGTCTGCGAAAGCTTGTAATGATAAAACCCCTTTAAGGACTGGTCCCTAAAGGTGTTGTGTGCCCAGGGCAGACGTCGGAGTAATGTAGCACGGTTGAAAAGCTTTACTGGCCACAAGCAATTCATGTAACTAAACAACTTATATAAGAAAGTGAGCTTCCCTATAGGCAGCTGTAGGGCTCGCTGAGTGTTGGTCAAAGAGGTAGACCCAGGTTATGTAACTGCTGTCATCTACTGTTGTCTGACAGGACCCATGGCAAATCTATCATACAGTAACAAGGCCACAAAACAGATCTGGCTCCTTATTATGGAAGGCATGGTCTTATCAGCTGCTAAGCATGTATGATAAGCTACCCCCTGCATACCCTGTAGCTGCCCAGCTGTTATGACACTGCCACCCCCTGCATGTCCAGCTGTCACGACACTGCCACTATCTGTATGCCCTGTAGCTGCCTAGCTATCATGACACTGCCACTCCCTGCATGCCCTGTAGCTGTCATGACACTGCCACTCCCTGTATGCCCTGTACTGTCATGACACTGCCACTCCCTGTATGCCCCGTACTGTCATGACACTGCCACTCCCTGCATGCCCTGTAGCTGTCATGACACTGCCACTCCCTTTACTGTCATGACACTGCCACTCCCTGTATGTCCCGTACTGTCATGACACTGCCACTCCCTGTACTGTCATGACACTGCCCCCCCTGCATCTGTCATGACACTGCCCCCCCTGTATGCCCTGTACTGTCATGACACTGCCCCCCCTGTACTGTCATGACACTGCCCCCCCTGTATGTCCTGTACTGTCATGACACTGCCCCCCCCCGCATGTTCTATACGGTCATCATACTGCCACTCCCTGTATGCCCTGCACTGTCATGACACTGCCACTCCCTGTATGCCCGGTACTGTCATGATACTGCCCCTCCCTGCATGTCCTGTACTGTAACGACACTGCCCCCCCCTTCATCTGTTATGACACTGCCACTCCCTGTATGTCCTGTACTGTCATGACACTGCCCCCCCCCCCCTGAATTTCCATTACTGTTATGTCACTGCCTCGCCCCTGTACTGTCATGACACTGCCCCCCGTATGTCCTGTACTGTCATGACACTGCCCCCCCCTGTACTGTCATGACACTGCCCCCCCCCTGTATGTCCTGTACTGTCATGACACTGCCCCCCCTGTACTGTCATGACACTGCCCCCCTGTATGTCCTGTACTGTCATGACACTGCCCCCCTGTATGTCCTGTACTGTCATGACACTGCCCCCCCTGTACTGTCATGACACTGCCCCCCCCTGTACTGTCACGACACTGCCCCCCCTGTATTTCCTGTACTGTCATGATACTGCCCCCCCCCCCCGCATGTTCTATACGGTCATCATACTGCCACTCCCTGTATGCCCTGCACTGTCATGACACTGCCCCTCCCTGTATTTGCTGTTTTGTCATGACACCCCCCCCCCCCACTGTATGTCCTTTCTTCAGACACGCCCCCCCCCTGTAGTCCTGTTCTGTCATGACACTGCCCCCCCCCTGTATGTCCTGTACTGTCATACACGCCCCTGTACTGTCAGCACTGCCCCCCCCCCCCCTATGTCCGTACGTCAGACACTCCCCCCCCCGTTGCCTGTAAGTCATACCCCTTCCTCCCCCCGACTTTATAAACTGCCCCCCGTAAGTCCTGTACTGTATGACACTGCCCCCCCTGTATGTCCTTAAGTCTGCAGCCCCCCTGTATTGCATGACACTGCCCCCCCCCTTACTGTCATGACAAATGCCTCCCCCCCGTATGCCTGTACGTCATGACATGCCTCCCCTCCTTATGTCCCCTTTCTGTCATACACGCCTTCCCCCCCCCTTTTGTCCTGTCTGTCATACACGCCCCCCCCCCGTACGTCAACACTGCCCCCCTCCCTGATGTCCTTTCGTCAGACACCCCCCCCTTATGCCCTGAATGTCATGAACTGCGCCCCCCTGTATGTTTTGAACCCAAGCCCCCCCCTCCTTGTTTGTCATGACACTGCCCCCCCCCCCTGTTGTCATGACATCCCCCCCCCCCGTCTTCATGACACTGCCCCCCCCCGTATGTTATACACTGCCCCCCCCCCCCGTCCCTTTTTGTCTACAGCCCCCCCCCCCCGTACTATCAGACATGCCCCCCCCCCGTACTATCATGACAGCCCCCCTCCCTTACTTCATGACCTGCCCCCTCCCCTTTTGGGGCAGAACTCCCCCCGTTGTTATACACTGCCCCCCCCTGTTTTGTCCGACTGTCTGACACTGCCCCCCCCCCCCCTGTCGTCATGACACTGCCCCCCCTGTATGTCCTGTACTGTCATGACACTGCCTCCCCTCCCTGTCTTTCAAAACTTTCCCCCCCGTAGTCCTGTGTATGTCCTGTACTGTCATGACACTGCCTCCCCTCCCTGTACTGTCATGACACTGCCCCCCTGTATGTCCTGTACTGTCATAACACTGCCCCCCTGTACTGTTATGACACTGCCCCCCCTGTATGTCCTGTACTGTCATGACACTGCCCCCCCCTGTATGTCCTGTACTGTCATGACACTGCCCCCCCTCCCTGTACTGTCATGACACTGCCCCCATGTATGTCCTGTACTGTCATGACACTGCCCCCCCTGTATGTCCTGTACTGTCATGACACTGCCCCCCCTGTATGTCCTGTACTGTCATGACACTGCCCCCCCTCCCTGTACTGTCATGACACTGCCCCCCCCTGTATGTCCTGTACTGTCATGACACTGCCCCCCCTGTATGTCCTGTACTGTCATGACACTGCCCCCCTGTACTGTCATGACACTGCCCCCCCTGTATGTCCTGTACTGTCATGACACTGCCCCCGTACTGTAATTCCACACTGCACCACCCCCCCCCTTCATGCCCGGTTGCTGCCCAGCTGGAGATCCACAGGTTGCAGACCTTAGACCCAGCTGCATTATCCATTCGCTATGACCTCATCGTGGGCCTGTGAAGCAGAGGTCTGTGCCAGTCACCCACAGTGCCACTACCTGTACAGGGGGGCAGACTCTGGGCGCAGTGTGGGGCAGTGCTCTGCAGCCTCTCCGGCCCCGCTCCACACATGTTACCGAGGCCAGCCAGAAATGGCCGGGCAATGGACCACGAGACAGGCCCACGTCAGCCCGGCTCATACACGCTGACCACACACGGGGATGCACTCACCCTTCTTGGCTTTATCCGGAGGGATGTTCTGCGCCCGGAGCCGCTGGTCCAGGATATACAGCATCTCCCCTCCCAGGTTGATGAAGAGAAGCGGCAGGGTGCGGAGAGACATGGCCGGGAGAGCTCAGGGCTGACTGCCGGCGGCGGAGCAGGGAGGATGCAGGCGGCGGCTACGTGTTCTCCCGCTCTCAGTGGTGAAGCGGCCCAGGATCCCCGCTCAGCCCCGCTGCCCTCCGCGCTCACTTGTCACAGCTCCCCGGTGTCGCAGGCCTCGGACGCCGCCACTCGGTTGCTAGGTTTCCGGCTCAGCCAATCACAGGGCGCCGTGCTAGTGCTGCGGCTCTTAAAGGCCTCGCACCTCTGCGCCGACGAAAAATCCGGTTATGGCGGTTATTGTGAGGGAGGAATGTGCTGTGTCGTAGTAGCTACAGCGCTGGCCTCTACTGCGCACAGACACAGCTCTAATAAAAAAAACCTTGGTCAGCAGCACCGAAACATTGTTAAATAAATTCATACAGGTGCAAAGAGACCCCAACCCAGTATCAGCAGCAGACACTCAAAGGGAATCTCATCAAATGCATCTCTAACACTTTAGGATACAGAAGAATTTGAGGCGCTCAGTGTAGAATTTTGTTCAAAACTGTAATTGCCCATCCCCTGCAACGAGGTGACCTCAACACAGATGGGGACCTGCTCTGACACCTCCTTGGTCTCTGTTCAGACCTTCATGTTGTTGGTGTTTGAACCCTTTGCATGGGGGAGTGGCTGCCTTCATTTTGGTTGTGCTCTCCACAAGGCGGTTTTAACCCCTTACCACCAGTTTTGACCTCCATGACAGAGCCCCATTTTTAAAATTTAATATGTGTCACTTTATGTGAGAATAAAAAAACCAAAAAAAATAGAAAGGCAGCACTTCAAAAAACTTAAGAAAATGTATTTACACAACAGCAGCAACTGAATGTGAGAATAACTTTTTGATACTTTTACCTATCCATGTGATTCAGAGACTGTTTTCTCATGACATATTGTGCTTTAATTTAGTAAGAAATTTTGGTCCAAACAGTTCTTGTTTATTTGTAAAAAATCTCAAAATGTGAACATTTTGAAAAATTTGCCATTTCCAAAGTTCAAAAATTTCTGCATGCAAGACAGTTATTCCACATTAAAATAGTTTATAACTAGCATCAGGGGCATTGCTAGGGTCCTAAAACATCCGGGGCCCGGGCCCTCTGTGTTACACATTTTCTCAGTATCGGTGGAGTTCACACAGTATTTTTCATACCATATTGTGATCTGCTGCATGTATTTTGACAGATAAAAAATTACATGATTGTCACTAATTTTCTGCAAATTTCAATACATTCCATGTCCATTCTTCTCTGCACCACATTGCAAAAGAATGTCAACACTGACAAAATTGCCTTTTCAAACCAACTCTTTCTGTATAATACGTGTAACACCTCTAATAATGCGGCTAACAGATTATTACACATACATGGAGTTATACCACACAGATTTCCCGTCATACTGTTAGGCCTCGTTCACACGGCTTAATTTCGGGCGCGGGGCAGATTGGAGCCGTACTGCGCGCCGGATTTGCGCTGCAGTACGGCTCCAATCCGTCGCCGTAAATTACGGTAATCCCACGTTTCATAGAGAACAGTGGTTCCGTCGCTCCTCCCGCTCGGCGAATCCGCCGCGGGGGAGAAAGTGACTGCACATAATCCAGGCGCAATACGCGCGTGGATAATGGAGTCTATGGGGCCGGCGGGCCGCGCCCCCGCAACGACCCTTATTCAAGCGGAATTGCGAGCGCAATCCGGCTCGCAAATCCGGCGTGATATACTACCGTGTGAACGGGGCCTTAGGCTATGTTCACACGACTGATTTCTGAACTGATTCCGTCGGATTTCCGACTTAAATGACGTTCCAAAAATCAGTTGCAAATCAGTTTCAGATAAGTGCCACTATGTGTGGCACGTATTTGGATGATTTCCCGTCGGATTCACCATCCCCTTTCATTATAGTTGGTGAATCCGTCTGGAAATAATTGGACAAGCACATTGTTTTTGTGGCCGGATTGCGACCGCAATCGGAACGGAAATAAGTGTCGTCTGAACGACGACATGTATTTCCCATTATATCATGTAAAACGGCCAGTTTACCTGGTTTGTAATGATTTCACAACAGATTTGCGGCCGTAAAAAATTACGGCTGCAAAATCCGTTGCGAAATAAGCCGTGGTGAACCAATGGCCTTACTTATAAACATACATAAATACCAACGGACCATCAATTCCTAATGCTTAAAATAATGTTGCCAGACTATGACCACACGCGAGCACCACATAGTGACTGCCCTATGTCACAGGCTATGAAGGCTTATAAGTGATTATAGTGTAGTTCATGTCCCTCCTATTAAGGTAACCGTGTATATCATGCCTTCCTTAAGAAGGTAGCTGTATACACGCCGTCAGGAAGCTGTATGCAATGCCCCTCAGTTACGCTGAATACACTGCCCCTCGGAAGCTGTATGCACTGCCCCTCAGGAAGCTGTATGCACTGCCCCTCAGGAAGCTGTATACGCTGCCCCTCAGGTAGCTGTATACACTGCCCCTTGTAAGCTGTATACACTGCCCCTCAGGTAGCTGTATATATCTACAGTTATACTGATCAGCTCTATGGGTCATATATACACTGCTGGCCCATGATTGAGCGGAGCAGTATAACTGTGACTGTCAGCATATGTGGGTCAGGGTAAACCACAGTGCTGACAGTTATCTGCAATTAAATTATATCGCCCCCCCCCCGACATGTCTATGAGAACTTCTCTCCAGACTGTAGACAGTTAATACCTGGAGTAGTTGCTGGGCTTGGCAGGCACTCACTGACTGGAGGAGGAGCCGACGCCCGGAGCTTGCTGCAGCCTCGCTCCTGCTCCTTCTCCACTCTCTGCAGCCTGGCTCCTCCTCCTTCTCCTCTTCTACAGGAAGCTGCCGGCAGCTCAGAAAGATACGAGCTCGGCTCCGGACCCTGCACAGCGGCCTGCATGGAGCCCCGGCAGCGGCGACAGCAGAGAAACAGGAAATATAGTAGTCGCCCGCGCCAAGGAAAGATTCGGGGCAGCAGGCAGTACATCCGGGGCACGAGCCCCGAATAATACTGCCTAGCTACGCCCCTGCTTGCATCTACTATCACTACTGCAGGTTGGCATCATTTTTTAAATGTATTTTTTACGACATAAAAGGGCTTAGAAATTGCATAGTAATTTTTCACATTTTCAAGAAAATGTACAACATAGATTTTTTTTTTTTAAAATGTCCGGTTCTGACGTGGCTTTGAGGAGATACCCCCATAAATGACTCCATCTAAGAAACTACACCCCTTAAAGTATTTAAAACAGTGTTTAGGAAGGTTGGATAACCATTTAGGTGTTCACAGTTCAAACATTTCTGTGTATAAGACAGTAATTCCACATAAAATCGTTTATAATTAGCATCCACTATATGTCTACTGTAGGTTGGCATCATTTTTTAAATGTTATTTATTTACGACATTAACCCCTTAACGACCTTAGACGTATCCATACGTCCAAGTCGTCTGGGGGTTCACGCACTGGACGTATGGATACGTCCTTGAGGATCGCAACGAACTCTAAAGCTAGTTCGTTGCGAACGGTGCGGGGGTGTCAGCTGTATATTACAGCTGACATCCAGCAGCGTCGGCCCTGACCCCGGATCGTCCGGGGAGGGGGGCGGTTAACCCAGTAATTATCGCGACGATCGGGTCGCAAAAACTAAGGGAGACGCTGGAGGTGAACGCTCATCCGCGTCCATTTCGGCGGCAGAAGCGCACGGATTGCGCGATCGTGCACGCTCCTGCCCTCTGAGAGGGGACAGCACAGAGGAGAGAATTGCCGTCCGGGTTGTCTCTGAGTCACGACGCGCCGGCGTGCCCTCGTGGGCTTGGCCCTAAGGCATCGTGACCTGACAGTTACCATTGGATAACCACGTCATTGCAACAAAGCTATGCAATGATTCCTATTGAATGAAGGATATAAGATCTCTCATTCAAATCCCTATGGGGAAAAGTAAATAAAAATGTGGAAAAACAAGTAAAAAAACACATACACCGAAAATAAAATAAAAAATAGTACAACGCCCTTTTCCCCTTTACAAACGCCAATCGCCAACAAAAAGATCAAAAATAAATAACGTACCCATATTTGGTATCGCCGCGTGCGTAACGACTGCCCTATAATCTGTCATGTTAATTTAACCCGTACGGTGACGCCGTAAAAAAAAAAAAAAAAAATATCACAGAATTAAGGATTATTGTTCATCCGCAGCACATAAAATGGAATAAATAAGTGATCAAAAAACTCTAGAAACGCCTAAAAAGTTTGTACCAATTAACGTCAGTTCATCCCCAAAAAAAAAAGTCCTTATATAGCTACTGTATACGGAAAAAATAAAAAAATGTATAGCTCTCCAGAAGATAGCGATGCTAAATTATTGTTTTACACACTACAAACACTTTTCTTTTTTTTTTAAAGTTCATTCAACATAAAAAAAACTAATAAATAGGGTATCGCCATAATCGTAGGACCAAAGAGTAAAGCTAACTTATAACGGATACTGCACGGTGAGCCTGATTAAAAATAAAAATAAAAACACTACTAGGATTGCAGTATTTTCTTCACCCTGGCCTCCAAAAGATTGATTAAAAAGCGATCCAAAAAGGCCTTGCTCCCCCAAAAATGATACTTAATAAAAACACGTCAAAACTCATCTCGCAAAAACAAGTCCCTACACAGCTCAAGCACAGAAAAATTTTGAAGAATGGCTTCAGACTATGGGCGATGCAAAAAACGTAATTTTCTCGGTTGAATAAAAGGGTTTTTATTGTATAAAAGCATGTAAAACATAAAAAATATACTAAGTTGGGTATCGGTGTAATGTATTGACCTTGCTGAGTAAAGCTACCATTTCTACTATACCATACAGTGATGCTATAAAATAAAAATAAAAAACACTACCAAGATTGCTGTATTCTTGTTCAAAACATCTCAGAAAAAACCTTAATAATAGTGTAATGCATCATATCACCCAATAATGGTACCCAAAATTTTTTAAAAAAAACTTCAACTCATCCCCGCAAAAAAACAGTCGCATAAAGCTCTGCACACAGCAAAATAAAAAAAAGTTATGGTGTCAGTAATAGGAAGTCATAAAAACGCATTTTTTTATAGACGTATTTCTACTATGTAAAATAATAAAACAGAAAAAAACTATATAAAATTATATCATTGTAATTTGTACCGACCCACATAGTAAAGTTAATCACATCATTTTCCTGCACGGCGATTGCTGTAAAATTGAAACTCAAAAAAAACTATGGACCCGAAATGCGTTTTTCCCCCCATTTTCATTGGCCAATGCTAAAAAAAAAACTATGGAACACCTGTGCATCCAATATGCTCAGTTACCCCTAGTTGAGATCCCTGTTGGGTGTTGATTCCATAATGGGGCGACTTCTGGAATGATTTCGCCTGTTCTGCTACTTTTGGGGGCTTTACAAATGCGACCTGGCCCCCACCAAAATCTGCGTTACCAAAGCCAAAATAGTGGCTCTACCTTATACGCCCTGCATGCGCCCAAACAGCAGTTTACACCCACATGTAGGGTATTGCCGAACTTGGAAAAAATGGCTTAACAAAGTTTTAGGGTTCTTTTTTCCGGATTCCTTGATATATGAAACATTTTAAAGCTAAATTGGCAGATTATTGAAAATTTTTTTTTTAAAATTTTCACATGCCTTATGCTAAGAAAAAATTTGTTGAATCACCTGTGGGGTCCATATACTCAATGACACCCTGGGTATATTCTTTAAGGGGTGTAGTTTTCCAATATGCGGTCTATATTGGGGTGTTTATTAAGTTTTAGCACCTTGGGTGTCCCCAAACCTGAAAACTGGCGCCTAATTAAAAATCGTATTGAAACTAGAGTACCCAGGTTATAGTAGGTTTGCTCCTTCTATTCTAGGGGGCTTATCGTTAGCCAATTAATGCAACTAGGGCCACATTATGGGATATCTCTAAAAACGGAATTGATATTAAGTTGCATTTACCTAGTCACATTTACCGTATTCCAGTGAATAAGGATAAATATTGAAAATCTGCAAAAAAAAAGTGAAAATTTTTGAAATTTCACCTCAACTTTGCTTTTAATTTCTGTGAAATATCTGATGGGTATCAAACTTCTAAATAGTGTTGTACAATACGTTAAGGGGTCTATTTCTCAGATGGCTTCACTTATGGGGTAATATAACATGCAGGCCCCTCAAAGCCACGTCAGAATGGAGTGGTCCCTTAAAAAAATGTTATTGCAAATTTTCTTGAAAATGTCGAGGAAATTACTACTAAATTTCTAAGCCTTAATGTCGAAAAATAAAAAAAAGACATTAAAATCATGCAAATATAGTGGACTTGTAGATGCTAGTCTATAAACTATTTTAGTGTGAATAATTATCTGTCTTGCTACGCAGAAATTTTGCAACTTTCAAAATCGGCAAAATTTTTCCAAATTTTCATGAAATTTTGATATTTTTCACAAACAAACATGGATTGTTGGATAAAAAATTTCTTACATTAACTTAAAGACAATGTGTCAACGAGAAAACAATCTATGAATCACATGCTGGTAAAAGTGTGAAAAGTTATTCTAAAATAAATTGCACCACATGTCAGTTTTCAAAAATAGGCTGTGTCAGGAAAGGTCAAAACAGGGCTGGTCCTAAAGGGTTGGGGCTTAGAAATTTTAATAGTCATTTTTCAATTTTCAAGAAAATGTGCAAACATTGATTTTTTTTTTCGGTTCCCTAGTTCTGATGCGGTGTATAACCTTTTAAATATTTTAACATTAGTATTAAAGTGTCTTATATTAGAGAACAAGTGATAAAATAGTTATAGAACATCAAGATGGGAATATATAATTGCCACACCTCTCAACACAATACATTACCAAGTGTATTAGGAATGGAGGAGATGCACTGCCAGGAAATGGGAAAGCTTGGCGAAGCGCAAGTCGAGGCATCCCATTTCATTGGCGAGTGCATCTCTCATTCTCGTATACACTTGGTTAATGTATTGTGTCGTGAGTAGGTTGTGGCATTTATTATATGCCCATCTTGATGTTGTCTATATTCTATTCTTATCCTGGTTCTCTATTATATGACTCTTTAATACTAATGTTAATATTATTAGGTTTATACACCTTAGAGGACTTCTATATTCAGGAATGGTGTGATTTGTATGCCTTGCTTTGTAATAGGCATATTATTTTATGTTTTTAGCCTTAAATTCTGTACTTTTTGGGACATATTAGTTTTTAATAATTTATTATGAATTAATAAAGATTGTTATTATATATTTTACTATGACTTTTTTTTCATTGTATTCTTTTTTGGTTAACATGTATATGTGATAAAATGACTGTAGACTGAGCCTTGGACCTTATACAATTGATGATTCCAGTTCTGATGCGGCTTTGAGGGGCCAGTCTGTTAGCACAATAAATGACTTCATATAAGAAACTACACCCCTTAAATTATTTAAAACAGTGTTAGGAAGTTTATTAACCCATTAGGTGTTTCACAGAAATTAAAGCAAAATGGAGGAGAAATTTAAAAATTTTTTATCCATTATTCACAAGAACACGGTAAATGTGGCCAGGGAAATGCAACTTAATATTGATTCCCCAGATTCTTTCATCATTTTCAGAGATATCCCATATGTGGCGCTATTTGGCTCAACCACAGCCCTCAGAGTAGGAGGAGCAACTACTGGACTCTGGGGTCTCATTTTCATTATGATTTTATTTAGGCGTCGTTCCAGGTTTGCGGACACCTTAACCCCTTAAGGACCCAGCCTGTTTTGCCTTCTGACCCTGCACTAATTTTTGAAATCTGGATATTGTATTTATGTTGAGGAATAACTTTTGACACTTTTACCCTAGCCATGTGATTCATGGGATTGTTTTCTCGTGACACATTGTGCTTTTAAGTTAGTAAGAAATTTTTTATCCATTTCCTATCCTGTTTGTTTGTGAAAAAATATCAAAGATTTCATGGGAAAATTTGGAAAAATTTGCGGATTTTGAAGTTGCAAAATTTCTGGTGCAAGACAGTAATTATTCCCCACAAAATAGTTTATAACTAGCATCTACCTTAATGTCCACTATAGGTTGGGCATCATTTTTTAATGGTCTTTTTTTTTTTTTACGACATTAGGGGGCTTAAAATTTAGTAGTAATTTCTCACATTTTCAAGAAAAATTTGCAATATACATTTTTTTTAGGGACCCACTCCAGTTCTGACGTGGCTTTGAGGGGCCTGCATGTTATGATACCCCATAGGGACACCATCTGAGAAATAGGACCCTTAACGTATTTACAACACTATTTAGGAAGTTTGATAACCTTTAGATATTTCACATGAAATTAAAGGGCAAAGGGGTACGGGGTGAAATTTCAAAATTTCACTTTTTTTGAAGTTTTACTAATATTTCTCCATTATTCACTGGAATACAGTAAATGTGACTAGGTAAATGCAAACTTAATTTATCAAATTTCCACAGGTTCTGCCGTTTTTAGACGATATCCCATATGTGGCCCTAGTGCATATTTGGCTCACCCATAAGCCCCAGATTAGGAGGAGCATCTATTACTCTAGGGTTAATTTTCAAATATGATTTTTTTTAGGCGCCCATTTCAGGGTTTGGGAACACCCTTCCTAATGGTGCTAAAAACTTAATAAACACCCCTAAATAGACCGCATTTTGGATACTACCACCCCTTAAAGGAATATATCCAGGGGTGCATGAGTATTATAGAACCCCACACATGATTCACAACTTTTTTAGCATAAGGCTGTGAAATTAAAAAACATTTTTTTCCAATAATCTTGCATTAGCTTAAAATGTTCACAATTATAACAAGGAATCCTGGAAGAAAAGAAACATAAAAACTTTGTTTAAGCAATTTTCTTCCAAGTTTGGCAACATACCTACATGTGGTGATGTTTGTAAACTGCTGTGGGCGCATAGCAGGGAGTATTAAGGGAAGGGGAGCGCTGTTTGCTTTTGGACGCAGATTTTGGTGGGGCCAATCTGTCGCATTTGAAAGCCCACAAAGTAGCTGACAGTGCGAAATCTTCCAGATAGGTGCCCCATTTTGGATTCAACCACCCATCAGGGATTCTAATCTAGGGGTTTTGTACTGTGCATTTTGGGATGCACAGGTGTTCCATAGTTTTTTTTTTTAGCATTTGGGCAATGAAAATGGGGGGAAAAACGCTGTTCGGTCATTGTTTTTTGAGTTATCAATTTTACTGCATTGCGTGCAGTGTATATGATGTGATAACTTTTACTATGGGGGTCGGTATTACAATTAACAATGATACATAGATTTTATATAGTTTTGCGTCTGTTTTCTCGCGCTCATTTTACACAGAGAAATACGATCTATAAAAAAATTGGTTTTTTATGTTGTCCGTATTCTGACAGCCACTAACATTTTTATTTTGCTGTGTGCAGAGCATGTGGTATGGGCTTGTTTTTGCGGGATTGGAGTTGAAGTTTTTATTGGTACCATTATGCGGTGCATTATTGATGCTATGTCAACTTTTTATTAAGGTTTTTGTGAGATGTTTTGACAAAATACAGCAATCTTGGTAGTGTTTTTTTATTTTTTTTTTTTATAAGCGGTCACTGTACGGTATATATGACTGGTAGCTTAATCAGCAGGTTCAATAAGATTACACCGATACCAATTGGTATATTCTTTTTATGTTTTACTGTTTTTATACAATAAAAACACTTTTATTCAACCAGGAAAATTCGTTTTGATCGCCTAGTCCGGAGAGCCTATAACTTTTAAATTTTTCTTGTGCTTGGAGCTGTGTGGGGGCTTTGTTTTTTGCAAGATGAGTTGTTGACGTTTTTATTAGTATCATTTTTGGGGGGGACAAGGCTTTTTGTTCGCTTTTTAATCCATTTTTTGGAGGCCAGGGTGAAAGAAAATACTGCAATCTAGTAGTGTTTTTTATTTTTTATTTTAAACAGGGTCACCATGCAGTATCAGTGATAAGTTAGATTTTCAATTTGGGTCGCTAAGATAAAGGCGATAACCGAATTATATAGTTTTTTTTAAGCTGAAGCACTTAAAAAAAAAGAGGAAAAAGTGTTTTTGTTGTATTAAAAACAATTTTTTTTATGCCATCGCTATCTTCTGAGAGCTATACATATTCTATTTTTCCGTATAAGAGCGTGTATGAGGACTTTTTTTTTTTGCGGAATGAAACTGACGGTTTTAATTGGTACAACTTTGGCATTTCTAGGAGTTTTTGATGCTTTTTATTCAATTTTATGTGCTGCGGGGATTGAACAATAATCTCTAATTCTGTGATTGTTTTTTTGTTTTTTTTTTAACAGCGTTCACCGTACGGGTTAATTAACCTGCAGATTCATAGGGCAGGGTCGTTTACGCCGCGGCGATACCAAATATGGGGTATCTTTATTTAATTTTTGATCATTTTTGGGGCGATTGGCAGTTTGTAAAGGGGGAAAAAGGGCGGTCTGTACGTATTTTTATTTTATATTTTGTGTTTGTGTTTTACATGTGTTTCATTTTTTTTACTTTTTTTTTCACTTTTTACGTTATCTTTTTACTTTTCCCAATAGGGGATTTGAATGAGAGATCTTTAGATCTCTCATTCATAGGAATCAGTACATGCTTGGTGCTATGACTGGTCCTATGACAACTGTCAGTCACGATGCCGGGCGGTGCCCACAGGGCAAAGGCCGGGCGTCGTGACGGTCGATAGACAACCCGGAAGGCATTCTCTGCCCTCCGTGTTAGTCTGTTGGGATGCAGGAGCTGCACGGATATCGCCGATCGTGCGCTGCTGCCGCCGACAGAGACGCAGGTGTGAGCGATCTCCTCCTGGCGTCTCTCCTATAATTATTTGCTGGGACCGCGATGTCCGTTGCGATAATTAAGGGGTTAACCGGCCCCCCCCGGAGCGATCCGGTCGGCTCGGTTTGGGGTGGTATGGCCGCGCTGCGGGATGTCAGCTGTGTAAGTGTTATCTCAGCTGACACCCGCGTCACTGATCGCTGCGGAAATCTGCCTTAGAGTTCGCTCGTTCCTCTGTGGAAGGTATCCATTACGTCCAGTGTGCCCCTGTTGAACCCCCAAACCACCTGGAGTCTTGGGGATCGGGCCAAGGTCTTGAAGGGGGTTAATGGTGCTAAATAACTTACTATAACACGCCTAAATATGGACCCAATATTGGTATGACTACACTCCTTTATGAAAATAATCCAGTGGGTGTGTGAGTTATATTGATCCCCGACAGGTGTACCATATTTTTTTTTAGCATAAGCTGTGAAAATGAAAAAAAAACTTTTTTCCAGCAATCTGCAATTTTGACAAAAAATGTTTCCTTTTTACAAGGAATCCTGGAAAAAAGCACCCCAAAATTTGTTACACAATTCCTTCCGAGTTTGGCAATACCCTTTAGGAGGCATGTATGATCGGGTTTTTCTCCTCACTTTTTTGGTGGGTAAGAAAGGCGCCTAAGTGTGCCTTTATGGCATTATGTACTAATGCGCTTAACGAATGAGTTAGGCGGCATTGTTGTTAGACTCGACAACTTTCTATGAGGCCTAACATGGGGGGGTGACGCGACCGCACACTCTTAATTTTAGACCCCACACTTATGAATGCTGGTTATGGCAAAAACTAGGCGGCATTACGTGCTCGACCCGCCCCCAGACAGACCCTATTTCATTGTAGGTCTCCTTGAGACTGAGGAGTTGTGAAAGTGGAGCTAGATTTGCATTAGGGCAAAAATTGGCCCTTATTTGTCTCAAGTTACACATTACAGTAATAAAAAATAAGTAAATTTCTGTGTAATTATCATATATATAAAATTAAATTACATCATATATAAAATTGTTATTTATATAAAAATTATATAAAAATAGTCCCAAAAATATAAAAAAATCTATAAAAAGTGCATTTAAGGTTGTATAGTAGAGAATCTAAGAAACCTAGTTTTACATTAAATAACCACTGATGTTCAGATTATTACATTGTTCATTTTAACTCACGTTTATTTATCCGAGTATAAGCCGATAGTTTTTTGCAGCCAAAAACAATGAGCTGAAAAAAAAAACTACTCTAACTCGGGCTTTATACTGCGGAGTCACTGTTCAGCGCCTCCGGCAGCTGCGATGGCGCGGGGCGCCGACGTGGTGTAGCTTCAGTTATATGCGGCACTTGGGCGCAATATAGTTCTGAATGAGAGTACAGCGCACGCAGTGTCCGGTCGCGCTGCGCTGGTCTCGCGGCACTGTACGCTGATGAGATCCTTTTCACCTACATGCGACGTCCTCCGGAGGCATATAAGTGAAGGGATACCACTGTCGGGTGCGTCAGTGCCGTGAGCGCTCCGTGCTCCGAAGTTCGGATCTCCGGGCGTCTGCGGCCGACCGCAGTTTCCGGCAACAGGCAGGTGTGTCATCACGCTGCGTGCGCGGCTGATGACGTCACCCCACCTGTGCCGAGAAGATCAGGAATCGCGGGGAGGCCGGAAAGCACAGGGGGGGGGGGAGCGGCGAGGGGCGGAGCAGGTGGAGCCAGGAAGTGATTGTTTTTGATTTTTTTAAGCTGTCTTGCGCTACAGTGCCCATACCTGCCCTATTCTGCTACAGCGGCCCACGCTGCTTACCCGCCCCAGCTGGCCCTATACCTGCCTAAAGTGGCCCTATACCTGCCTACAGCGGCCTATACTGCCTACTGCCGGCCTATACTGCTACAGCGCCCTATTCCTGCCTACAGCTGGCCTATACTGCCTACTGATGCTATACCTGCCTACAGCCAGCCTATACCTGCTACAGCCAGCCCTACACCTGCCTACAGCGGCCCTATACCTGCCTACAGCCTGCCCTATACCTGCCTACAGCCTGCCCTATACCTGCCTACAGCCGGCCCTATACCTGCCTACAGCCTGCCCTATACCTGCCTACAGCCTGCCCTATACCTGCCCTATACCTGCCTAAAGCTGGCCCTATACCTGCCTACAGCTTGCCCTATACCTGCCTACAGCCGGCCCTATACCGGCCCTATACCTGCCTACAGCCTGTCCTTTACCTGCCTATGGGGCCATATACCTGCCTATTACCTGTCTATGGGGCCATATACCTGCCTATTACCTGCGTATGGGGCCAAATACCTGCCTATAATCTGCTTATGGGGGACATATAACTGGCTATTGCATGCCTATGGGGCCATATACCTGCCTATACCTGCATATAGGGCCATATATCCGCCTATAATTGCCTATGGGGGACATTAAAACTGCCTATGTAATTTTTTGGTATCCATTTTTATTTTTAAAATTTAAGTAGCCGCTGCATTTTCCACCCTAGGCTTATACTCGAGTCAATAAGCTTTCCCGGTTTTTGTGGCAAAAGTAGGTGCCTCGGCTTATACTCGGGTCGGCTTATACTCGAGTATATACGGTACATTAAATTTGAAATTTATTTTTGCTGCTCTCACCCTTTATTCTACATACAGCAAGAGCCAGCACACCACAGGTCTTGCTGGGACCTGTGATCCACCAAGCAAGATCAGTACCATAGTTTCTATTCACTGACATGCTATTCGAATGACTTTTCTTTTATTTTCAACCTGTCTATAACCTTAATACATTAGGCGCATTACTAATGCGCCTGTTTCATAATGCACCTAACACATAGGCGAGGTGCAATGAACTTTAGAAACCATTTATAATCACACAAAAACCACTTTCATACATTCTGCCACATTATACATTGAAAACGAGACTCGACAATTCCCTTTAAAGCGCCTTCCTTCATACATGTCTCCCTATATGTGGATATACACTGCTGTTTGGGCACATGGCAGGGCGTGCAAGGGAAGTTTTTGGAAAGCAGATTTTGGTGGGTGACAGTCATAACTTTTTTATTTTTCTGTATATGGAGCTGATTATAGGCTTGTTTTTTGCTTAATTAGTAGATGTTTTTATTAATACCATTATGGGGTGCATATGACGCTTTGATAACTTTTTATCAAGGTTTTTGTGAGGTGTTTTGAACAAAATACAGCAATCCTGGTAGTGTTTTATTTGTATTTTTACACCAGTCACCGTGCGGTATAAATGACATGCTAGCTTTACAGCAGGTCAATACATTTACAGCGATACTCAATTTATATATATTTTTTTGTTTTACTGCTTTTACATAATAAAACACTTATTAAAAATGGAAAACAAGTTTTTGTATCGCAATAATCTGAGAGCCATAACTTTATTTATCTGTGTACAGAGCTGTGTAGGGGCTTGTTTTTCGTAGGATGAGTTGCTGTTTTCCTTGGTATTATTTTTGGGGGAACAAGGCTTTTTTGATCCATTTTTTGGAAGCCAGAGTGAAGAAAATCCTGCAATCCTAGTAGTGTTTTTATTTTTAACAGTCCTCAACCTGCAGTATATATGACAGGTTAGTTTTACTCTGTGGATCAATTATGGCGATACTCTATTTATATAGTTCTTTTTATGTTGAAGTGCTTTTTTTTGTTAAAAAAGGGTTTTTATTGTGTAAAACAATATTTATGCATCGCTATCTTCTGAGAGCCATAACGTTTTTATTTTTCTGTATACAGAGCTGTGTAAGGGCAATTTTTGCGGGATGAACTGATGTTTTCATTGGTACCACTTTGGTAGAGTTTTTGATCGCTTTTTATGTGCTGCAGGATGAACGTGTTATGAAAGCTGTGTTGCCTTTAAATAGAACCTGTCACGTAGGTTATGCCCCCCTTGCTGAGGACAGCACAATCTATTGTCAGACATGCAGTTTCCAGCGCTGTGTCCCTTACTCTATAAGGTGCAGTAATTTTCAAGTATTTCATGCTCAAATCTGCAGTTTACATCCAGAAAAGTCATGAAAATAGTCAGTTTTTTTTTGTACCCCGCCCACCTCAACTGATAAACCTATTACTTAGAATAGGTAGAAACATGTGAATAACTGTCAGTGGGCAGGATTAGCCTTTGGTGGGCGGGGCTAACACCTGCTCAAGAATAAGATTTGAGCATTAAAGAGAACCTGACACATAGTTTTTGCCCCCCTGGCTGTGGACAGAACAAGGGTGTGTCTGGCATGCGGTTTCCAGCGCGGTGTCCCTTATTCTGTAAGATGCGGGAGTTTTTGTGTATTTAATGCTCACATCGGCAGTTTTCAGCCAGAAGAGTCATTCGAAGAGTCCTTCAGAGTTTCAGTTTTTTTCAAACCCGGCCAATCGGAGGCTAGCCCCGCCCACCTCAATTGACAAACCTATTACTTTGAATAGGTAGAAATGTGAATAACTGTCAGTGGGCAGAGCTAGCCTTTGGTGGGTGGAGCTAACACCTGCTCATGAATAAGATTTGAGGGGTTAATGCTCTAAAACTCCAGCATCTTACAGAATAAGGGGCACAGTGCTGGAAACAGCAGGTCTGA
Source organism: Phyllomedusa bahiana (assembly GCA_025379985.1). Lineage (NCBI taxonomy): Eukaryota > Metazoa > Chordata > Amphibia > Anura > Hylidae > Phyllomedusa > Phyllomedusa bahiana. The sequence continues at coordinate 264,939 of JAODAL010000653.1, forward strand.
CACTAGCTTGTGCTACCCTCAGCAAGGGGGGACAACTTATGTGACAGGTTCCCTTTAAATGCTCTAAGACCAGCTCTTTCAGAAAAAGGGAAAAAGCGCTGGAAACAGAGGTCTGATCTAGTTGTTCTGTCCTCAGCAAGGGGGGCAAATTATGTTTAAAAGGTTCCTTTAAAGCAGGGTCCAGATTGCAACAATGCCCCAACCACATTCTGGGCCCCGAGGGACCATGATATAACCCCATCAGCCATTTGAACCCTCTCAGAATTGGAAGGTGGTTACCTGAACCACTGAGCCACCACTTGTTTTAAAGGGAGTTAAATTTTTCTTATTTTTTGTCAATAGTGCAACTGATGAAGTGCATAGCGTTTTATTAATGGTGGCATGCTGTTTAACCCCTTAAGTACCCAGCCAGTTTTGGCCTTCCTGACACAGCCCTATTTTTGAAATCTGGCATGTGTCACTTTACGTGAGAATAACTTTTTGACACTTTTACCTATCCATGTGATTCAGAGATTGTTTTCTCGTGACACATTGTGCTTTAAGTTAGTAAGAAAATTGTATCCATACAATCCTTGTTTTTTGTTAAAAATATCAAAATTTCATGAAAAATTTGAAAAATCTGTGATTTTGAAAGTTCAAAAATTTCTGCGTGCAAGACAGATAATTATTCACTACAAAATAGTTTATAACTAGCACCATGTGTCCACTATAGGTTGGCATCATTTTTTAAATGTCTTTTTTTTTAATGACATTAGAGGGCTTAGAAATTTAGTAGTAATTTCTCAAATTTTCATGAAAATTTGCAATATACATTTTTTTAGGGACCAGTCCAGTTCTGACGTGGCTTTGTGGGGCCTGCATGTTAGATACCCCCATAAATGATGCCTTCTAAGAAACTAGACCCCTTAAAGTATTTACAACAGTGTTTAGGAAGTTAGGCATTTCACAGAAATTAAAGCAAAGTGGAGGTGAAATTTCAAAATTTCACTATTTTTGCAGTTTTTTCAATATTTATCCATTATTCACTGGAATACGGAAAATGTGATAGGTAAATGAAAACGTAATATCAATTCCCCCAGGTCTGCCGTTTTTAGAAATATCCCATATATGGCCCTAGTGCACTATCTGGCTCAACCATAAGCCCCAGAATAGGAGGAGCACCTACTGGACTCTGGGGTCTCATTTTCAATGCAATTTTATTTAGGCGCCATTTCAGGTTTGAGGAGGCCTAAGGTGTTAAAAACTTAATAAACCCCCCTAAAAAGACCCATATTGGGAAATTACACCCCTTAAGGTATATATACAGTTGTGTGTGGAGTATATCGACCCCACAGGTGATTCACACATTTTTTTTTAGCATTAGGCCATGTTCACACGGCTTAAAATGGGCCGTATTTCGGTCCGTAATTGCGCGCCGAAGTGCGCCAATTACGGGCCGAAAACGGCCCATTCATTATGGTAATTTCACAGTTCTCATAGAGAACTATGGATTACGTCTCTCTCCCCCGCCGGCAAAAGCCGCGGGGGGGGGAGATAATTGACATGTGAATTACTTAGCGGCGATATGCGCGCTAGCAGTGATTGTCTAGGGGCCCGGCGAAGTGCCGGCCCCCGCTCCCTCCCCCCCCCCACGCCCCGTCCACAAGGCGAAATTTGCGGGGTGTAATTACGCCCTGCAAATACACCGTGTGAACATAGCCTTAGGCTGTGAAAATTTAAAAATAATTTTTTCCAATAATCTGCAATTTTAGCTTTATAGGTTTCATATTTACAAGGTATCCTGGGAAATCGAACCCCAACATTTTGTTAAGCCATTTCTTCCAATTTTTTGGCAAAAACCCTACATGGGGTGTAAACTGCTGTTTGGGCACATGGCAGGGCATACAAGGGAGGGAGTGCTATTTGGCTTTTGGAACACAGATTTTGGTGGGCCATGTCGCTTTTGCAAAGCCCCCAAAGAACCAGAACAGGTGAAACCTTCCAGAAGTCACCCCTTTTTTAGATTCAATTCCCTCATGGATCTCATATGGGTGTATTGTGCTTTTTGGTGCACGGGTGTTCCATCGTTTTTTTTAGCATTGGGCCATGAAAAATGGGGGGGAAAAACGCAGTTCCACCATTGTGTTTTGGGCTTCAATTTTACAGCGTTCACCGTGCAGTGTAAATGATGTGATAACTTTACTATGGGGTCGGTTCAATTGCAATGGTATAAATTTTATATAGTTTTTATGTTTTATTACTTTTACACAATAGAAATAGGTCTATAAAAAATTGCCTTTTTCTGTTGTCCTATTCTGACAGTCATAACTTTTATATTTTTTTTTTTGTCATTCAAAAAGGAAATTTTATTTGAAAGCGAACAGATAGATGGTACAAACCAATATACAGTATTGACAATAGTTCTGAGAAAATACATAGTATGCACATTTCTGCAGTCATTACATAAGTCCATAGAACGCGAAACACTTGGGACATTTTGCAACATCCACCTCGTCCATAACAGAGGGTAGTAAGCAAGAAACGCATGGAAGTACTTAGCTAGCACTAGAATCGTAGAACTAGAGATCATGGCAGTGGCAGGCTCCGAGCCAGAAGTAATTATGTATAATATCTCTGGGAGGTCTCCAGTCCCCCTTCCCTCAGTACCAGGTGTCTTATATACCCGCTAGCACAGTCTGGCGTAATGGTCGGACTTGCAAAAATTGAACCAATCCTCCCATGTCTGAAGGAAAACTTTTATATTTGGCTGTGTGCGGGGCTGTGTAGGGCCTTGTTTTTTGCGGGGTGAATTTATGCTTTTATTGGTACCATTATGGGGTGCATACAACACTTTGTTCACTTTTTATAAAGGTTTTTGTGAGGGGTTTTGAACAAAATACAGCAATCCTGGTAGTGGTTTTTTTTTTTTTTTCCTAGCGGTCACTCTGTGTTAGATATGACATGCTAGCTTTACTCAGCAGGTCGATACGATTACAGCAATAACCAATTTGTATATTTTTTTTATTTTTTACTGCTTTTTTACAATAAAAACATTTTATTTCAAACAGGAAAAACACGTTTTTGCTCGCCATAGTCTGAGAGCCATAACTTATTTTTCTGTGTATGGGGCTGTGTACAGGCTTGTTTTTTGCGGGATGAGTTGAGTTTTTTTATTGGTATCATTTTTGGGGGGACAAGACTTTTTGATCAGTTTTTTAAAACCGTTTTTTGGAAGCAGAGTGAAGAAAATACTGCAATCATAGTAGTGTCTTTTATTTTTTATTTTTAACAGCGCTCACTGTGCAGTATCCGTAATAAGTTAGCTTTACTCTGTGGGTCGATACGATTACGGCGATACCCAATTTATAGAGTTTTTTTTATGTTGAAGCACTTTAAAAAAAAAAAAAAAGGGTTTTTTGTGTGTAAAAGAATATTTTGCATCGCTATTTCTGAGAGCCATAATTTTTTTATTTTTCCGTATACAGAGCTGTGTAAGGACTTTTTTTTTTTTGCGGGATAAACTGATGTTTTAATTTGTACAACATTGGCGATTATAGGATTTTTTGATCACTTTTATTCCATTTTCTGTGCTGCGGGATGAACAAAAATCTTAATTATGTAATTGTTTTCGTTTTTTATGGCGTTCACCGTACGGGTTAATTAACATGACAGATTTTAGGGGGAGGTCTTAGCACGCGGCGATACCAAAAAATGGGTTTCTTTATTTATTTTTGATCTTTTTTGGGGCGATTTGTGTTTGTAAAGGCGAAAAGGGCGGTGTACAGGTTTTTTATTTTATTTTTCGTGTTTGTGTTTTACTTGTTTTTCACTTTTTTTTACTTTGTCACATTTTTTTTAACTTTTCCTCACAGGGGATTTGAATGAGAGCTCTTCAGATCCCTCATTCAATAGGAATCAGTGCACAGCTTGTTGCTGTGACTGGTTCCTATGGTAACTGTCAGTCACGATGCGGGCCATGCCCACAGGGCACGGCCGGGCATCGTGACGTCACAGACAACCGGAAGGCAATTCTTGCCCTCGTGCTGTCTGTCAGCACACAGCAAACCCACGATCGTGCGCTGCTGTCCCGACAAACGCAGGAGGAGCGATCTCCTCCTGCTCTCTCTTAGTTATTGCGACCCGATGGTCGCGATAATTAAGGGGGTTAACGCCCCCCTCCCCCGGAGGAATCCGGGGTCGGGGCCGGCGCGCGGGATGTCAGCTGTAATATACAGCTGACATACCCGCCAAACTTGCTTTTGGGGTTTAGGGGTATGATACGTCCAGGTGCGTGAACCCCCAAACGACTTGGACGTATGCATACGTCTAAGGTCGTGAAGGGGTTAAAAAGCATATGCTGTTATGTAAAAGGCTATAGGTTCAATCCTACAATACACAATCTTCTCTCTCTTTTTTCACTTTTTTATAATTAGGTTTCTGTGGTTTGAGAATTAAAAAAAAATCCAACATCAATAGTTTGAAATATTTATTATCCCCATATCTACCATCCATTTAGCTTTCCTCATCCCCATACGTTTCATCTAAATTACATGGAAAAAGCCTACTAGCTACTGGGGTCTTCGGTTAGATCTAACTTCCAGTAAAGACAAATTAGCCAGTACATAGCATAATGAATATTTATTCTGGATTTTAACGATAGTACAGTAATGTGTAATGTACTCAGAGGGTAAAGCTGAAAGTATGCACTTAGCATAAAAAACAAAGCTTTTATTTGTAGTCGCTTGGTCTTCTTAAATAGGTGGAATATTAAATGTATCACATGGATATTGACATGTGATCCCAAACTCAATTTGTTGGTTGAGGAAAAGCACAAAGAGGGGGATGGGCTTTAGCAATATGTTCCTTCTTTTGTGAGAGTTCTTGTATCTTCAGCTTCTGCTTTTTAGTATATTCCTGTAATTCAAAGAAAATAACACAATTCATGACAAAATCCAAAATAAGTATTTTGTTTCTTTGGAACCTTCCCCCCCCACCCCCATAAATAAAAAATCTTAGTAATTAAAGCATCCATCTTCACTTTCCCTAACCTGTTTTGGTCTAAAACTCACTTTTTTGCCCATTGGTTACTATGGGGGGTAGTTTGGGAGGGCTGAGTGGGGTGAGCAAGGGGGACGTTTTGGGGGAGGGCTGAGTAGGGTGATCAGGGGTGAGGGGGAATGTTTTGGGGGGTGGGGTGAGCAAGGGGGCCGTTTTTGGGGGGGGGCTGAGTGGGGTGAGCAGGGGGAAGGGGCCATTTTTGGGGGGGTGAGTGGTGTGAGCAGGGGGAGGGTGGCCGTTTTTTTGGGGGTTGAGTGGGGTGAGCAGGGGGGCAGGGAGGAGGAAGAGGACCCTTACCTTACACTTGTGTCCTCTTCCTCCTCCTCCTGCTGCTGGCTCCGACCCCACAGTCACACTGATCAGTGTAGCTGAGGGGGTGGGGCCAATCCCCTGCAGGCAGTGACGTTTAGGGGGGAGCGTCTCTATGACGCTTCCCCCGCGTCCCTGCTTTTCTGAACCTGCCGCATGGGAGGGAGAGAGACTCCCTGACAGGCGGCCGGTGATCGCGGACACTGTTTGCGCGTCCCGCGGACGATCCCGACGCAGTAACGACGCTCAGTGCCACTACTGATCTCCTACCAGCCCGGACGCTGAATGACAGCATCTGGGTTGTCTGGTGACGTCACAATGCCCACAATGCATTGTGGGCAGCGTGACTGAGTTGCCATGGAGACCAGTACACAGCTATAATCTGTGTGCTGATCTCCTATTGTATGAACGATCTGATGATCGTTCATGCAATTCCCCTCTGGGATAAAGTGAAATAAGTGTGTAAAAGTAAAAAAAAACCACAAATACAAAAAATAAAATTAAAACACGTACACCGCCCTTTTCCCCTTAAGGCTAGGTTCACACGGTGTATTTGCAGGGCGTAATTACGCCCCGCAATAACGCCGTGTGACCGGGGGCGGAGCGGGGGACTAAGCAGGGGGCCGGCACTTCGCCGGCCCATAGACTTGAATTGCTAGCGGCGCGTATTTGCGGCTAGTAATTCACATGTCAATTATCTCCCCGCCGGCGGCTTCGCCGAGCATGGAGAGGAGACGTAATCCATAGTTCTCTATGAGAACTGTGAATTACCGTAATGAATGGGCCGTTTTAAGCAGTGTGAACATGGCCTTACAAACGCCAATCGCCCCAAAAAAGATAAAAAATAAATAAAGTACCCATATTTGGTATCTCCATGTGCGTAATGACCCACCTTATAAATCTGTCATGTTAATTAACCCGTACGGTGAACGCCGTAAAAAAAAACCCAAAAAAACGGTCACAGAATTGCGATTTTTGTTCATACCGCAGCACATAAAATGGAGTAAAAAGTCATCAAAAACTCATATCAACATCAAAGTGGTGCCAATTAAAACGGCAATTCATCCTGCAAAAAAAAGTCCTTACACAGCTCTGTATACAGAAAAATTAAAAAGTAATGGCTATTAGAAGATAGCGATGCATAAATATTGTTTTACACAATAAAAACACTTTTAAAGAAAAAAAAAATTGTGCTTCCACATAAAAAATATAAATATATAAATTGGGTATCACCGTAATCGTCTCAACCCACAGAGTAAAACTAACTTGTCACGGATACTGCACGGTGAACGCTATTAAAAATAAAAATAAGCCTACAAAAAAACGGGCAACCAATATTGAAACCATAAGGTAAATAACAAGCAAATACCAACAACAGCTTTATAGAAAAATCAATCTTTATTACACCAAATAATACAAAACAATAACAGTGAAACAATAAAAACCTAACAAAAAAATAAAATATACACAAACCACCCAACAGAAAAAGGCTACTACTCTCCACCATCTATGAGTAAATAAGCTGAAGAAAATACATTTAGGCAAAGAAGTACAAGCATATATATGTACTTTCACTGTTATTGTTTTGTATTATTTGGTGTAATAAAGATTGATTTTTCCACAAGGCTGTTGTTGGTATTTAAAAATAAAAAACACTGCTAGGATTGCAGTATTTTCTTCACCCTGCCTTCCAAAAAACAGATTTAAAAGCGATCATAAAGTCTTGTCCCCCCAAAAATGGTACCAATAAAAACGTCAACTCATCCCGCAAAAAAAGTCCCTACACAGCTCCATAAACAAAAAGTTATGGCTCTCAGACTATGGCGATGCAAAAACGTGTTTTCCTTTTCAAACAAAAGTGTTTTTATTGTGTAAAAGCAGTAAAACATAAAAAAATACAAATTTAGTATCGCTGTAATCGTATCAACCTGCTGAGTAAAACTAGCATGTCATTTATACCGCACAGTGACCGCTATAAAAAATAAAAATAAAAAACACTACCAGGATTGCTGTATTTTGTACAAAATGCCTCACAAAAACCTTAATAAAAAGTGATCAAAGCATCACATGCACCCCGTAATGGTACTAATAAAAACATCAACTCATCTCGTAAAAACAAGCCCACAATCAGCTCTGTATGCAAAAAATTAAAAAAGCTATGGCTGTCAGAATAGGACAACATAAAAACGCAACTTTTTATGAACTCACTTCTATTGTGTAAAAGTAATAAAACATAAAAAAACGATAAAAAATTTTTATATCATTGTAATTGTACCGACCCCATAGTAAAGTTATCCCGTCATTTATCCCATATGGCGAATACTGTAAAAATGAAGCCCAAGAACAATGGCGGAACTGCGTCGTCCCCCCGCCCCCATTTTCATGACCTGTCACGTACACGCTCCCCAGCACGTGACTGGGGGCCACTGTAATGGGGGTAGACTTAATACCACTTGCGCTACCTCTCACTCAGGTAGCGAATCAAGCATAAATCGTACTATAAGACAGTTCCAGCCCCCAAAAAATACACGTTTGCCACCCCTTTCCCTTCAATAATCAAAAGGAAAATCAGCCGGAAGGAATCTGATTCCTAACAGATATTCTAAAAAAAAACGTTAAAATGTCTCCCTCACTGCTCTTTTAGCAGCTACCAAAAATAAAATACCCTCCTTCAAGGAAAGGGAAATCCGTTGGGCAACAACAAGAACGTACTTTATTAAGTCAAACCCTTTATTTTTAAAATGATTTTCAGTGCTTAAATAAACAGAATATAATAATAATACTATAACATACACATCAATCAGTTATGAAAATAAAAGGAAAAAATGTTAGAAAGGTTTTACACTTACAAGGTGTTTCAGCTTTCAGACCCAAGGGGTTTGGAAAGAAGAATGGAACACAGCTCAATCAGAAATTGAACCCAGGCTATGAACACAGATTAGTCTCTGGCTTGGTGCTTTATAACCTGTCCAGGTTTTTCCTCCTTCTCATATCTGCCTATCTTTACTGGCTGAAATTAAAATGAGGTAGGCGGACCCTTAAATTGTCTTATGAGGGTTTGGATACATTGCCACAAGATGGCAATCACGGACTGCGCTTCTGCTGGGGGGCAGGTCAATGAAAGTTTTATTGTGGGGGGGTCAAAGGTTATCAGGTATCCGAGACAGCTGCATCTATAAAGGGGGCATAAAAATTGCTTAAGACCCCTGTTATCTAAACAATTCAGTAATTAACCAGGGGAAGGGTGGGGGTGAGACTCTGCAGACGCAGGCTAGAAATTCCATTGCTCAGGAAGGGGGAGAGGGGCTTCACAATCTGAGCTGCAGGATTTAAGGACAATCCAGAATACATTCAATTTTCAATGTGCTACATAACATGGCCCAATGCTAAAAAAAAACTACGGAACACCTGTGCGCCCAAAATGCAAAATACATCCTTAGATGATATCCATGAAGGGTGTTGAATCCAAAATGGGGCAACTTCTGGAAGGTTTCACCTGTTCTGGTACTTTGGGGGCTTTGCAGATGCGACATGGACCCACCATAATCTGTGCTCCAAAAGCCAAATAACACTCCCTCCCTTGTACGCCCTGCCATGCGCCCAAACGCAGTTTTACACCACATGTAGGGTATTGCCCAACTTGGAAGAAATTGCATAACACAATTGGGGGCTTTTTTTCCAAGATTCCTTGTAAAAATTAAACATTTCAGCTAAAATTGCAGATTATTGGAAAAAATGATGGCGATCGCTAAAAAAATTTGTGAATCACCTGTGGGGTCGATATACTCATTACACCTCTGGATATATTCCGTAAGGGGTGTAGTTTCCAATATGGGGTATTTTTAGGGGAGTTTATTAGGTTTTGGCACCTTAGGATATCCGCAAACCTGAAATGGTGCCTTAATAAAATTGTATTGAAAATGAGACCCCAGAGTCCAGTAGGTGCTCCTCCTATTCTGAGGCTTGTGGTTGAGCCAAATAGCGCACTAGGGCCACATAGGGATATCTCTGAAAATGGCAGAACCTGGGATCAATATTAAGTTGCATTTCCCTGATCAACATTTACCGTATTTTGTGAATAATGCATAAAAATTGAAAATCTGCAGAGAAAATTTTTGAAATTTCACCTCCACTTTGCTTTAATTTATGTGAAATACCTAAAGGGTCACAAACTTTTTAAAATGCTTTTTAAATACTTTAAGGGGTGTAGTTTCTTAGATGGGGTATCTAGCATACAGGCCCCTAAAAGTCACGTTAAAACTGGACTGATCACTAAAAAATCTATTGCAAATTTTCTTAAAAATGTGAAAAAATACTACAAAATTTCTAACCCTCTTAATGTGGTAAAAAAAAAAAAACATTTAAAAAATTTGATGCCAACTACAGTAGACATATGGTAGTTTCTAGTTATAAACTATTTTGAGTGGAATAACTATCTGTCTTACACGCAGAAATTTTTGAACTTTGAAAATTGCTATTTTTTTGCAAATTTTCATGATATTTTTATATTTTTCACAAATAAACAAGGACTTGACCCTAGGCAATGCCTATCCCTTTTTGCTGCCTCTGACCATTCTCTCTCCCCCAGATCCCCCCCCCAAAGGAAAACACTGAGCCCTGGTTGGATAAAAGGGCCCAAACAGCACCGTTTATTAAACATACAACATAAATACACATATTGCAAATGAGTATAGCCAAATACCCATTTGCCCAAACCAAGAACCAACCTGGGGCTGAGGTCCTTGGAGCCACGATAAACCATAGGATCAGAGTCTGGCGACATCCTTCTTTTTACCCCCAGCCGTCACCCCCGGCTTCAGGGCACCCAAAAGCCACCTCAGGCGGCTAACCGTACAATAACCTGCTCCCAAGGACGCTGCCCTGTGGAGCCCGAACCTTCGCCAGCCCTGTCCACCCGAACACTGGGAGCCAAGCTGAGCCTGACTCCCCCACAACTTTTCAGCGACTCCAAGGACCCCAACCCGCCCGCTACTGCGACATTAAACCACCACCCTTGATCCACCGCTCGTCCCACTTCAATCAAACCTCCTGCTAGTAATCTCCAAAACTACCAAACTAGGGAGGGAGGGTGGGACTGCTTGATCCCTGCTGACCGCGCAACTGTTCCCGCGCGGCCCGGGGTCCGGCTATATACTCTGGCTCCGCCCCGGACGCCGCGCGCGCGACTCCGCCCCCTCCTAACCTGACGCAACGGCCGGCGCGCCGGGTCATGTGGGGCCTACCATTAGGGCTGCGCCCCCATGTCCGGCCCGGTCTTGACCCTAGGCAATGCCTATCCCTTTTGCTGCCTCTGACCATTCTCTCCTCCCCCAGATCCCCTCCCCAAGGAAAACACTGAGACCTGGGTTGGATAAAATGGCCACAGCAGCCGTTTATTAAACATACAACATAAATACACATATTGCAAATGAGTATAGCCAAATACCCATTTGCCCAAACCAAGAACCAACTTGGGGCTGAGGTCCTTGGAGCCACGATAAACCATAGGATCAGAGTCTGGCGACATCCTTCTTTTTACCCCCAGCCGTCACCCCCGGCTTCAGGGCACCCAAAGCCACCCCAGGCGGTAACCGTACAATAACCTGCTCCCAAGGACGCTCCCCTGTGGACCCCGAACCTTCGCCGCCCTGTCCACCCGAACACTGGGACCCAAGCTGAGCTGACTCCCCACAACTTTTCCGCGACTCCATGGACCCCAACCCGCCACAGCTAGCGATCATGACTCTCATGATCGTGAAGCCCCCCACACCCCCAAGGCCCGCTCCGGGGCCCTCGTATGTCCCAAGACCACAGATCCAAACCGACGGCGTTCAGGTGAACCCCGTCTCTCCCCAAAAAACTCCCCCACCCTGGTTCCAACTCCTATGACGCACCAAAAAAACCCCATTCCTAGAAACAAAGATGCCAACGTTTCTGTTCCCCTTTAATTCTTGCCTTTTAATCCCCCCCCGCCGAATCCGCATACCTCAAAGCTAACCGCGGCACAATGTCCGACCACAAAATCACCATCCCCGGGTATAGGGACCACAGCCTGAGAAAATCGTATCGCATGTCCCTAATCAACTCCCTAATGGGGCGCAAACCCAAATCGTTACCCCCAACATGGAAAACAACCATATCCGGGGCCCGATCCCAGGAAACGAAAAGCTGAAACTCCGGTAGAACCTGACTCCATTTAAGTCCTCGTTTCCCAATCCACCGAACTGTCGCCACTCCTTCCGGGATGCCCAGTTGCCGGCCGCTCGCTCGCAGCACCGCCCGCTCCGCTCCCCAGTGCACAAACGAGTGGCCGAAGATCCAAATTAAACGACACCCTGTAAGAGAAAACACAACAACATCCAGAAACCCCGCCACATGTTAAACCGCCCACGTAACCAAGTTTCATTTCAAAGAGCCCTGAATCAAGTGCGGGCGAATATATAATTTATACCGGTCGGACTCCCATCTGCCTATTCTCTTCACCGCTTCCGCATCTAACCCCCACCCTGCCGCTTCCGTGGCAGCACCTATCCTAAAGGAATGTGGCGCAAAATGAGTAGGATCCAATCCCAATTCCTCCAGACAGCGACGAAAAACCGCAGAAAATTGAAATCGGGACAAAAATTTCCCATCTGCATGGGTCAACAAGGGCCCCCGCTCCCCCCCGTAATGTCGTCTGTACCCTGCAAAACACCGAACTGGGCACATAGGGGAACCCCCAACCTCTCCCAATCGCAAGGTTTTCCCCTTTCCCAGCTGATCCGTCTTTGATCTACGTATGTGAATTACAAGACAACCCTCCCGGAGCTGCAGATCTTCGTGCCGCAATCCCCCAGCCACCGTCCTGCTTGGGCTAACCATTCCCCAATCAATTAATGCGCCAAAAAGGCCAAATAAAAAAAGCCAGACGAAATAGAACAACCTCAAACTCCGAGTGCATACCTCCCCCAACTTGTCCCCTAGCCGTCCAGCAGTGGAATACTACCGGTTAGTCTATCCCCACCTTCGTGCCCGCCTAAAACCCTTCAATGCTTGTACAACCCCAAAAATTTTTGGTTACATCCCTTATTCCTCGAGTCTTAAAGTGAAACCCAAAGCCCGCCACAACCGCATAACCCTTTCGAGACGCCCAAACCGCAATTAGCCGCATGCCCAATAAAGCTGAAGAGAGCGGCCGCTCTCTCTTCCATCTGAAGCCAAGGGGCCCACCCCGCCACCCACTGCTCCACAACTTCCATGACGCTGCGTACGATTCCCAGGTCCCCCTAGCAAAACGATAAACCTGAACAGTTGGTGCGGAACTGAAACCAAGGTCCTTAGCTCCTCTGGGCACACCCAACCCCCCGTCGCTGCCTCCGATGCCAGCCCCCGAAAACGATCCAGTGTAAGCGAGATAGAGCGTCAGCCAAATCACTCCGTACCCCCGGTACGTGCATAGCCACCACCCATGCATTTAAACCCAGGCACCTTAGCACCAACCGACGCAGCAGGCAAAGCACCGGGGGAGAAGAGGCCGATAGAGAGTTAATAGCCTGTACTACCCCCAGGTTATCACAATTAAAACGGACCTTCTTGTTTACGAAAAGTTGACCCCATATCTCTACAGCTAGAACTATCGGGAACAACTCCAATAACGCCAAGTTTTTAACCAATCCCGATTCCACCCAACCCTCCGGCCAGCGCCCTGCGCACCATGCCCCTTGGCAATATGCTCCAAATCCCACGCTTCCTGCGGCATCTGTAAACACCTCGATGTCCGCGTTGTTAACCGCCTTATCCAAGATGATCGACCTTCCATTATAATCCTCCAAAAAGGATCTCCACACCCTCAAGTCCTCCTTCATACCTGCTGACAATCTTATGAAATGATGTGGGGCTTGAACTCCCGCCGTCGCTTGACCCATGCGTCGCGAAAAAACCCTGCCCATTGGCATTATCCTACAAGCAAAGTTCAGTTTTCCCAGCAGGGACTGCAACTCCCGCAACGTAACCTTCTTGCAGGACAACAACCTGGCAATCTCCCTTCTCATATCCTCTAATTTCTCCTCCGGAAGGCGACATTCCATTAAAACCGAATCAATCTGAATCCCCAAAAAATTAATGGTGGTGGTAGGGCCCTCAGTTTTTTCAGGGGCTAACGGAACCCCAAAATGCCCCGCTACCCATTGCATTGATGCCAACAGCGACCCGCATACCTCTGAGTCCGCTGGGCCAATGCACAAAAAATCATCCAAATAATGGATGACGGACGATAAACCCGACACATCCCGCACCACCCACTCCAAAAAGGAACTGAATGCCTCGAAATAATAACAGGAGATCGAACAACCCATAGGTAGACACCGATCAACAAAAAACGACCCGTCCCAATAACAACCCAACAGCCTGGCACTTTCTGGATGCACTGGCAACAAGCGAAAAGCAGATTCAATATCTGTTTTCGCCATGAGAGCCCCCCGTCCGTATACCCTGAGCCACCGTAGCGCCGCATCAAATGATGTATAAACCACGGAACATAGTTCCGGGTCAATTCCATCGTTGACCGATAACCCTTTCGGGAAGGATAGGTGATGAATTAGTCTAAATTTGTTTGGCTCTTTTTTCGGAACCACCCCCAGAGGGGACACCACCAAATCCGGTGCTGGCAAGAAAGCAAATGGGCCCGCCATGCGTCCCAATGCGACCTCTTTTGCCAACTTATCCGCTACCACCCCCGGGTGTAAAAGAGCCGATCGCAAATTTTTTGTTGAAAAGGGGACCTCATGGGCGGGCGATGGGATCCTAAAACCCTCGCCAAAACCACCTCTTAATAACTCCGCTGCCCCCCGATTCGGGTACCTATTTAGGTACGGTTCCATCGCGGCCAGGCTCACTGGAGTCACCCCCTTGCTGAAAACCTGCCCCCTTTCCCCTTTTCCCCTTTCGCAAAACACCGAGACGCGCCATGGGAGTGGAAACTGCAGACCGCACAGACGTGCTTAAAACGGCAACTTGCCCGACCTTTCATTGGTTCTCGTTGAATTGCCAGCAGACCCCGACTTTAAATCCTCCCTGGGAACTAAGCCCAACAGACCCGGTACCCCCCCTGCTGCCCAGAGCCACCAGGTCCCCCCGGACAGGGCTGGCCGTATCGCGTCGGGGCCCGCACCCTCAACCACAACCCGATGTCCTTTTGGTCCCATCGGATGGAGGGTCTAAAACCCCTTTCCTCTGACGAAATTGTTTGTCATAACGGAGCCAAGCCTGGCCCCCATAAACCGTTGCGCCTCCCGATGGAATCTAATAACAAACACCCCGAGCAATGGGTTTCCCGGGTGTTTCTCCCCAATTACACTGGCCAAAATCGAAAAGGCCTGCATCCAATTTTGGAAAGTCTGCGGTATCAACCGCCACCTCCGCTTTTCTTCCTCCTCTTTCTTACTCTCGTCTCTCTTTCCCTTCGCCAGATTAAATTTCTCTAAAGGTAAAAGTGAAAAAATCTCGACGTATTCGTCCTGCCAGATTTTTTCCTTTACCTCTTTTTTAGATGAGCCCCCAGAGGACCCCCAAAAAAAACGTACACCTCGCCCCTAGCCCTATATCCAAACGTACGCTATCCACCGATCCCGCTCGTTTGAACTGATACGGTAACCCCTGCCCCACTACGCGCCCCGACTCCTCTACCCAAATCCCCTAATCCCATTGGGGAAGGTAAAAGGCTTCCCGGCGCTACCCCCCAGGCCGACAATGGTGACGCCTGTCCCCCTGAACCTGGAAACCGCGCAAAAAATTCCCTCAGACTACTAGCCCAGCCCTGCAATGCAGGACCCCTTCCCCGACGGAGCTAAAAACCGACGCCAGCGCTTGCGACGCCCGCCCCGGCGGAGACAAGACAGACAAAGACGTTGACTCACCAGGCTGCACGGGAGCTGTGATCCCGCCAGCCGTGCCGCCCGATCCCAGAAGCCGTTCTCCATGTCCTCGATAGCCGCCGGCACCACTCATCTAATCCCAGTCCATACGTGGTCGTCCTGTACGACATGGACCTCGAACGCCGACGGTCACCGACTCCCTCGACGCCGAACCCCCGAATGGGCCCCTTAAGCTCTCCTCCGGCACCAGTCCTCCAGGACCGGCCGTCCACGATCCATCCATGGAAAGACCGCTGGGCCCCGGCTCGAAATCCTCCGTCTCTGCCTCCTGCTGTCGCACCCTGACAGGTCCCCCGACCGGAACATCGCCAGGGGAACCGCCGCTGCTGGAACCGAGAAGACTGGAGCCACAGTCGGCGCCACCCCAGGACTGGGCTGGCGCCTGCTGCGCTCCGCTGGGCCCGCCCGCCGAGGGGATTCCCCCGGGCCGGGCAGCCGCGGACCGCCCCAAAAATCGCGCCGCCCGACCGGGGGTCCCCAGAGGGGCTCCGTCTGCGAACGCGGGCCTTGGGGGTCACCTCAGGGCTCAACCTCTCAGGAGGGCGGGTCCTGCGCCTAGCGTGCGCCACCGGACCGGTACCCTCCACCTGAGGGATAGAGGCCTCCGCGGCCGCAGCACCCCCCAACGCGCCCCGCACCTGCTGCTCCAGCCAGGCGGGGCCGCGCACATCCGCTGCGCTCCTGAGCTGCGCCAGCAGCTCCTCAATACCGCCGATGCCAGACATAATCCTCAGCCTTGTGTGGAACAGCGCGCGTCAGCAAGCACTAACTGCTTGATCACTGCTGACCGCGCAACTGTTCCCGCGCGGCCCGGGGTCCGGCTATATACTCTGGCTCCGCCCCGGACGCCGCGCGCAACTCCGCCCCCTCCTGACCTGACGCAACAGCCGGCGCGCCGGGTCATGTGGGGCCTACCATTAGGGCTGCGCCCCCATGTCTGGCCCGGTCTTTTTGGACCAAAATGTATTACTAACTTAATGCAATTCTTTTCAAGATGGAGCGGAGCTGCGCTTTTGAAACACGCAGCGGTGATCCCTCATGTGAACGCTGCTGCGTGTTCATCAAAGCGACTAGTGATAATCTCACTGCTAATTGTTAGATCCGTCTTGGGGACCGACAGAGCGCACCCCAAGACCGATCCTAATAGTCGCTTGTAACATGGAGTGTAAACTCAGTGTGAACAAGCCCTTAGAAGACACAGTTAGTAGCAGCCGCACCATCTTGGTGGCTAGACTGAGGAAGAGCCCGCGTCACCCTGTGGGGCCCCCTATGACATGACTGCAGCTTTGTCACGAGTTGTCATGGCAGGCAGGGATCTTTGAAAGCCTGCATGCCTGCCATGGCTCTTCAGTTTGTTATATATATGTTTCCTACAGATCTAACTCTCTCTCTTTCTATCTATGCACACAGATATATGTCGATAAATATTATCCATCAATACCTGCTCAGTACTTTATACTTACTATAAACTTCTGTAGATGTATTGTCATCAGGACCTCTCCTCACTTTATGCACAAGTTGCTGAATTTTAATCTTCAGTGTACCAGACTAGAAAATCTAAAGAGCAGTAAACCTAACTGGATTATTTTCCACTACACTAAGGGCCAAATGTATGAACACTGTCTAGGTCTAAAACTCACTTTGTTGCCCATAGCAACCAATCAGAACGCCCCTTTCACGTTTCCAGAAGACTATATGAAATGAATGGGGCGCTCTGATTGGTTGGTATGAGCAGCAAAGTGAGTTTTAGACCTAGACCGTTTTCGTACACGTGGCCCTAACTTTTTACATTTCATTCATAAATTTGAGAGATTCACACAAGCTTTACACCTGGACATCCCAATCTTCTTTAAATGGAACTTATGCTGATGACTGTCACTTTACTGATATTTCATAGATCACTTGTTTAAATGAACTAGTTTAAATAAGTCAACCTATGAATAACATCTCCTTTTAGGCAATGTTCACACGGCTTATTGCCGGCGTAATTGCGGGGACGGATTTCGCTCCGCAATTACGCCGGCAGCCGTGCAGCGGGGCTGGGCGCCGGCAGCTCGCCAGCCCCATAGACACTCATTATTCACGGCGCGTACACGCCGTAAATAATTCACATGTCACTTCCTCCCCCCGCAGCGGATTCGCCGAGCGGGGAGGAGAGACAGAATCCATAGTTCTCTATGAGAACTGTGGATTACCGTAGTTACTGGGACGGATTGGAGCCATACTGCAGCGCAAATACGGCGCGCAGTACGGCTCCAATCAGCGCCCAAATAAGCCGTGTGAACGAGGCCTGATGCACGTTCACCCAAAAATATTTTTTACATTTTAGTTTTAAATTCCTAGCTTTATTATAATGAATCAGTTACATAAACATGAAGCATCACACAAGAATAATGCAAAAACAAACTGGTAGGTATGTTACACCATCAATATATACAGTAGTTCATGCATATATATGCATACCTCTTTTGGAGGGACAGTCCCTATTTTTCACCCTGGTTCCTCTGTCCCTCTTAGCTCCATAAATGTCCCTCTTTTTCATTTGGGAAATAGTTTTGCGTCAATATACTGACTATATTGCTTTAGAAAGTATCTGATTGCTTCCTAGATGTATATTACATAACAACTCACTAAATATTTCATCATTGAATGCAATCCTGAAAATGTGTCACTAATTTTTCTAAAACATTGGCAACGATGTATTCGGGCGTTGTTAGAGGAGTGTCTTGGTGGGATGTCATGTGTTTGGGCATAGTAAGAGGCGTGGCCTGATGTGTCCCTCTTTGCAATCTCTAAAAGTTGGGAGGTATGTATATGTTACTAGAAAAGATACAATATAGGGAAGAACAGCAAATCACAGTTCATAGCAAATAAATGCACAATGCTTACAATCAGAGTAACTTAATACCAGTTAAACTCGGAGAATCCATTTCCTGGCAGAAAGTTAGCATAACATTACAATCTTACCTTAATGAACAAAAAGAAGACGATTCCCTAATATCTTGCCACCAACCACAATGGTGTTCTACTTTTCTGAAATATGCGTTTTATCAGATTTGTAAAGTTGGTAATTTTTGGTCCCAATTCATACTAAATTCTTAAAAAATGTGCTTAATTTAGCTAAATATTGGTCTCCTGAGCTGAGTAGATCACGAAATCAGCACAAAAGAAATCAGTAATGTTACTAAACCAGAAAATGAGAAAGGCCTTTACAGCATACCTCTGAAGATGAACCTCACCAGGAATTGGGGGCACCTTACAGTTTGCTTAAAGGGGTTTTGCCACAAAGTAAAATTGACATGGGAAGCTTGCAAATGGGAATAACAACATTTTCACCATTCATTATTATTAAAAATTCTGGACCGTTTTTGTTTTAGCTGCTCCTTTAGTGATCCATTGTTTACAGCTCGTCTCCAGGGGATACGAACAGGGCTGTGAGCTCCTCAGTCCTGGTCACACATGCTCAGACATCACCTTTCCTCTCAGGCAGCTACTGAGTGTTCAAACCCCAGGTGCTGTCACTCTACTCCCGTTCTCTGTTCTCCTTAGTAATTAGTCAAACAGTGCAAATAAATAAAAAAGAAACCTCAATGAGGTCTGTGATTGATAAAGAGAGAAAAAAAACAAAGGTTTGGTTCCTGTAGGGATTTGAACCTAGGACCCTTGTGCCTGGAGGCAAAAACTTTACCTCTCAGCTCCTCACAATGCTTTACATAAACAGACCTGTCTTTGACTAGAGAGAAGAAAAGCCTGGTGATCTCAGCCTGCTGGGTCACATGATATGCAATTCAAACAAATCACACACGCCCCCTTCTGAGCACACAAAGTTCAAGAGCTGGATACAGGAGGAATGAAATGAGATTGTGGCAAAACCCCTTTAAAGGGGTTGACTCACTAAAAAGATTAGCTTTCACCTTGAAGGGACTGTTAAAGACTTTTTTCTAAATATATTGCTTTGTTAATTTTACTTTAGTCATGATGAGATAAGAGCATTTTTGTTTGCTTTTGAAGGCACACAGGTTGCTATGGTAACCTGCATACCAGATGGACAGATTAGCATCTGTTTAAGATATGGACACTATATTCAGTGCTCACAGCAACTGTAGTTTTTGTTTAACCCCTTAAGCCCCAAGCCTGAAAAGGCTTTAAAGACCAGCAACATTTTTTAGTTTTTGCCTCCCTGCGTTTCAACAGTTGTATCTTTTTTAATTTTTTTCAATGATGCGGTTGTATGAGAACTTGTTTTATGCAGATGAAGTTGTACTTTTGGGGGCATAGTTTGAGTTTACATATACATTACTGCAGATTTTTAAAAAAATGTTTTTAATTTTTTTTTGTACACCATTAACATTTTACACTAAATAACCTTTTATGCTGTGATCACGCACCGTGGCAATCAAAGGGTTAAGACCGGGATCAGAGGTTTCCTGTGCTTCCCGGTGCTTACAGAGACTGTTCTAGGAAGAGAGCTGTTAAGTACAGCTCCGTTCCTAGCACAGCTGCGAAACTCCTCTTTGCATCTTTTAGAAGTCACTGCAGAAAGAAGACATGCACCACCTGTCGTCTATAGTCAGTGGGAGGTCGTTAAGGAGTTAAAGGGGTTTTGCCACGAGTGAGTTGCTTTCCTCTTATCTGGCTCAGGAGAAAATATAAACAAATCATGAACACTGCAGAGGGGAGAGGGAGGGGGCTGAGCAGCGAGGAGCACAGAGGGAGAAATAAGGGAGCGTCTGCAATGTTCACTCAAATAACAGTAAAACCAGTGGATTGTCTATACAGCCTAAAGCCTCATACGCTGCACTTTCTCCACAGTCCCTTGGAAGCTCATTCATGTTCCCTGTCATCAGATAAGAAGTGCAGACAATGCAAGCCTGACCAGATCAGCTCCTGTCAGCTGGAGCTGGTTGTGTCTAATGCAAACGTTTAAGTAACTCAGGGCTTGTAAAGAAAGCTGCAGTTCTCAGAGGCTTCACCTTTTGTAATCACATATATTTAGAAAAGTGATTAAATACCTATTTTGGAGGATCCCACGTCAACATTACATCATGGCAAAACCCCTTTAACGAAGATTAGCTCTTCCGAGCTTGTCAGGGTAGGAACTGAATATGTTAATCACCTCTACAGAACCACCCACAGCCTGAGGAGACAGAGTGAGTGGAAACTGCTTGTAAGACAGGCAAACAATGTGCTGAGAAAACCCCTTTAGCCCCTTAAACCGAATGCCCAAAAAGTAATTAATGGCCAGCACATTTTTTTTAGTTTTTGCCTCCTTGTGTTTCAACAGTCATAACTTTTTTATTTTTTCAATGATGCAGTTATATGAGGCCCTGTTTTATTTCGGACAAGTTGTAATTTTGGAGGAATAGTTTAAGTTCACTTATAAATTACTGCAGAATTTTTTTAAATTTTTTTTTTTTTTTTTTACACCATTCACATTTCACACATAATAACTTAGATTAATTCTATAGGTTATTTTGGTCATGTGGATACCTAGTATGTGTAGGTTTTTTGTGTGTGTAGTGTAGGCACAATTTCTTTTTATTACATATTTATGTTTATTTTAGTATTTATTTTATTTATTTTTTTTACACTTAGTAATGTATTAGTATATTCATACATGCTAATACATTATAATCTGTGTCAGTTTGACACAGGCAGTGTGCCCTGATCGCTGGCTTGTTTGACAGCCCTGGGGCTACTGTAGGTCCCCAGGGCTGACTGTGCAGCCGTTCCCCGGGCTCTGTCGCATCACCGGGAGTCCCGATCACCCGACAGAGCAGGGGAAATCCCTTTGATTATGCTGTGGTCTCGAACCGTGGCTATCAAAGGGTTACGCGCCGGGAAGCTGCACTAGAAACATACAGCGCTGGGAGCCACAAAGCCAGGTGTCTGCAGCGACGTTAAAAGACATTGCTGCAGACGAACGACCTGAAATGCCCAACGTCAAAAGATGGCGGGCAGTCATTAAAGGGTTAATTCTATTGTAATAGCTTCTCTCTCTGTATAAAAGATATTTCTAACAACTTATTCTGGGGATGTCCACTGATACAACCTCTCTAGGATTAATTCAAAATCTGTTAGATATGGTGGTTTCTGTGGATCCTATTTTCTTTCTTCTTAAATGTTCTACCTAAAAAGGTGGGAAATACATCCCTGAAACTGATATTACATATTTTTACAGCAGCTAATGTTTGCTATCACACCAATGGAAAAATAAACAGTTTCTGACTTTATCAGACCTCTGTAGCCAGAGGGGTCAGGTGCCTAGAAAACTTAGAGTTTTTTTTTTTTAATTTTGCACTTTTTAATGTTATTTAGTAGGTGTGGGTCCCTGCACTTATCTCAAGAATTCCACCGAGATATTGATAATATCCAATCGAAATGCCATCAAAGTGCAAGATGAGAACACCCCTTTAACTCATACATGCCAACTCTCCGGTTTTGGCGGGGGGGTCCCGCTATTTGGGGTCCCTCCCGCCCTCCCGGGGGGGTTTTGGGATTTCCTCCCGCCGCCAGCAGGAGGCGGGGGCTCCCTTTAAAAAGGCCGCGGCGCCGGAGTAGCGCTAGTGCGCTACTCTGGCGCCGCCGGGCCGCTCCTACAGGCGGGTGAAGCGGCCGCTGCGCCGCTTCACCTGCCCGGTCTCACTGTGCAGGGAGGAGGAGGAGGGAGCGCTCCCCTCCTCCCTCCCCCCCCCTGTATGTCCGGCCGGTGTGTGCGCCGCACATATAGGTCAGCGGCGCAGGGGAAGTGACGCGCGGCTGCAGGGGAGTGACGCACGGCTGTCTCACTTCCCCCCGCGCCGTGAGGAGTGTCCGGAGCGGCCGTGCTGCAGGAGCCTGGTGAGGTAAGTGGATTTTATTATTTTATTTTTATTAGCTATATGGGGGGCTCTGCCTGGCAACAGAGGGGACATCTACCTGGCAACAGAGGGGACATCTACCTGGCAACAGAGGGGACATCTACCTGGCATCAGAGGGGCATTACCTGG